>JAPQRN010022100.1:8932-26078 GCA_037367275.1 Coranthus polyacanthus | reverse complement strand
TGAATTGAATTGAATTAATAAAAAGCAATCATGTCTTTGCATCGTGTGATTTTGTTATGACATTTCATTTACTGGGTGGATGGAACCACTGCTCAGAAAGCACCACTGTACAAAAACAAGAAAAACCACGTGAATAGGTACGGTTCCATAAATGTATCCCCGGTGTCTTTCCGGATAAACAATGCTCTACTACTTCTTCTGTTTTTTATGGTCATATCTATCGTAGCGTATAGCTCCAACTTCTGACAACATGACGCAACCTTGTGGATTTGCTCCAATTGGAAATACTCCTCATTTGCATTTTCTATTTTGCAGCTTTCTTTCTTTCCACGTTCACTTCAAATTCACTCGACATTTTATGGAAACATGGCTGTTGTTGGTGAATAAATGTGAATCGTCCTTGGCGATCTTACTGGAGCCCGACACTGACAATCTGACAATGTGCAATTAAAACTCTGTCCAGAGTTAAACACCCCTGTAGCGAAGAGGAGTGTGAACATAACTGAACACTACCTCCGCATTTTCACAATTAACGGCAATATACAGATACATTTTAATAATGATTAATGCTCAACATGCTCTCCACAGCACCTGCAACCCTGTCTCACAGAAATTAGCAAACCGCTCATAGTGATCACTCCTGGCCAGGTCAAATTGATCACTGTCAGCTGATGATTATTATAAACAAACCTTTAATTTGTCAGCCATCCTTAAGTCTAATACTCACTGTTGATAATGGCGTTTATTTACCTTAAGCTGCCAGTAGTGGTAAATAAAAACAGATATAGATAGATGGGTACCTCTTATATCACACATGTATTTTGTAACTGTGAGAAATTCCCGATATCTTTGACTTTACAAGTAGCATGGGTTTCTCCCACTCGGCAGCTTGCAGTGACGGTTCAAAGAATGTGATATGAACACTAGTCTGACAGCACTAGTCTGCCTGTTGCCTCCAGCAGCCTCCCTGTGGAGTTTCCTCAACACAGAAACCTATGGAAACTCTAAAACGTTCCTCTCCCAGAGTCCCTCGCAGTCCGGGGGCCGCACGTGACCACGCGTTATCGATCCACTTAAAAAACACGCAGCTTCAACCACAGGTGTGCATTATTTTATATCATTTCTAATTAAGAGAAAATTATTTCAAAGTCCACGCAGAACCAGCCTCATGTATAAAAATACCCAAAATGAACACAAGTGAACTACTATCACTATAAGAGGAACGCTTAAACACCACTTGTATAAGTATGAGTCTGTCCCAGGATTTTTGACGTCAATGTCATCAAAAAATCTGCCAGATAGATTTACAATATCAGCTGCTTTGTATTATGACAGCCTTGGTAAACTTTTTATGGTTACGTTTAAGGAAAAATGCACACCAATACACACCACAAAAATGTGATTAAAATGAGTCATGATATATTGATTCATATTGAAACCAAAGCTGTGACCTTAACCCTAACTATATATTTAAAATAATGTTTACACTTGGCTTGTTTTTCTTCCTTCCCTGCAGCCACACCCTTTTTCTTCCCGTCTGTCTACCTTGTCTATCACTGGTTGGGATTGCATGTCCACAGGGAAATGATAAATATCCGTAGAGAATGGATTCACAATCTTCAAACCATCGTCTAAAAGACAGCTCTCACCCCCGAGGAAATACTTCAACTCTATTTCTCTCCCACCCTTTCTTTTGTCTTCTATCTTATTTCCTCTCTTTAAAAACCTTTTAAAACTCTTTTTTTCCGCAATCTCTGTCCACACACATTTCTAACATTCACCGTCTAGAGGAAACACTCCAGTGCTCGCTCTCTGTCTGTCTCTTCCACTCTTGGGCCTAAAAGCCAATTTGGAGGTCTTGACATCGAGACTGTCGTAGATCCCTTGAGTTAAGCCAGTGAAATAAATGTTGAACCTTTCCTCTGTGAGTAAAAGTCTGTTTCTTAAGGTGCGGCATCAGGGTTTGGTAACAAGTGCGTTCTGTGCGCCTCTATTTTTTACATGGACTTTCAAGACAAATAAAACCCATTGGCCTTTGATTTGACACATATTAATTTTCTGGTAGTTGTAATGATAATGTTATTAAAATAGGATATTTTTAATACCAATAATGCATTTTCTCAACTTGTTTCATCAAACTGCGTAGAAAGTGTCCAGATTAAATTTGATTTTAATCACCTCTAATTTTAGAATTGGGTCATATTTCAGCCAAATTAGCTGTCATTAGATGCAGATGAACGATAAGATAGACTTCTGGCATTTAAGACATATTGCAGTTTAAGCAGTTCGCTGATATGACTTCCCACTAGGCTGTTGCCGAAAGACCCATTATAAATGGCCATAAGCCTCTTTTTCTATTATATTATTGTAGTAATATTCAAGAAGTTGTGGCTTACTGTAACCGTGCAGCTTTCTGTGTTCTTATTTGTAACTTAAGTTGAACTGCATAAATTATGCTGCACTTACACTTTGTTTAGGTGTACAGGTTTCCAAACTAAAACAAAATAATGGCATAAGGACAGCTCATTGTTCATCAAATGTTGGAAAAAGAAGGGATTTTCTCATTTTAAACAAAACAGACCCACTTTCCTCACTGTGACCAAACTGTGGAAACGGTCAAGTAAGTACTTTTAAGTATTGTATTTGAGAACACACATAGATGACAAATTGAGCTGCACTGCCAATGTTGATTTCAAGAAAGCCAATCAGACACAGCGCTTTAATTAGGAAACTAAAAGGGCTTGGTGTCAGTCCAGATATACTGGAAAACGTCTGTCACTCCGAGAGACAGCATCCTTGTTTTTACCATCACTGTGATACTTGAATGTAGTAAATAGAAACAAGCTGACTGGGATTGTGAAGTCAGCAGGAAGACAGTAGGCGCCAACAGAAGTCATTAGATGATCTTTACAGCACAGACGAGCAAAGGAAAGCCTTGTTACTTATCAGTGACCACACTCATCCTCTGCACTCTGAGTTTGAGTGGCTCCTCTCAGCTCTACAAGGGCTCATTTGTCCCAGATGCAATTACTGTAGTCAAGAAGCTACAGTGAATTCAAATATGATAGTGCAGGCTACACCTAACCAGCTAGAGGTCTTTTGGACAACCCTGCACGTCAAAAAAATGACACCTAAAGGACGTCAGTACGCGAGATGACTGAATTGAATTTGTAGATTTGTCTGCTTCTTTTTTATTATTTGATGAGAAGTTAAATTTCATCAAATAATATTAAAGTTTGTGGTAAAGTAATGGCATTTTATTTCTGTGTTGTAGACTTAACTCAGACAAATTGACTTGGCAAGTTCTTATTTACCCTCACAGATTATGAACCCAAAATACAAACCAATCCACAATAGGTTTTATGTGTGAATAAAAGTAAATAAAACTCAGCAGTCACTGATCAGACTTGACATAGAGGCTTAGGAAGAAGTCCTGCTCCATCCTCTTGGCAGACTTTGTTTTCACGCTGAAAATTCTGTTGTTTGTTCATCACACACAAATCTAAAATGACAAATAGAATCCACTGCAATGAAACATTTGTTGGAAATTGTGAAAAGGAGAAATTATTTCTGTCAGAGTCAGCTTTGGGCAGATATCCATCTGAAAATATCAAATATTTGAAGCATTCTGGCAGTTCTTGCTTGAATCCCATTGGGGTTTAAACTGGAGACATGAGCATGAAATATTAGTCTGAACAAGAAATCCCTTTGTTGTATTGTGGGATTGTGTAAATCTGTAATGGAATACTTGAAGCATTTAATTCCAAAAGCTGTAAATCCATTTGGGGAGAGGGGGGTTTTAAGATGGCCATGAAAACAATTCAACCAGCCATAATTTCCAAAACCCTGGCCAGCTGTCTACGAACACATTATTTTCCAAGCCTGGGATAGGATGGTTTGAAAATTTTAATAGCGATAATCGTGTTTTTTGTTTTCAGACACCAGGATTTTGTCCGAATTCTGGTGTTTTAAAATGGCAGCTTGGTTTAGTAGCCCCGCTCAATCTTTTGGTCTATCTTAATCTAACAAACCACTGTGACACACACAGAACCATGTCATGCTGAGCAGGTCTGACAGGGGTTTCCAATCTCCTAAAGTAAACAGTCACCATGTTTAGACAGGAGAGAATCTATGTGTAATTTCTTAGCATGCACACTGGTAGTAATGTCAAGGTATTAATCACATATTTATTTTCTACTTCAGCTCATGTATATATAAATATCATATATAAAGAGTGACAGTGTGACTCTCCGCAATTACGAGACAGAGGCTGTGTTCGAGATGATGTACTATTTACTATCTTATTGCATTTGCTTTATGATTATCAACTTCTTTGTTTGATGATGGGTGGCAACTGTGTTGTTCACCGTTTACACTCATTAAAGGTTCATTGTGTGACATTTAGTGACATCGACTGTACTGATAAAGTAGCAGATTACAACCAACTGGACTGTCTCTACATCCATCTTCATACACAATCTGTACTTAAGCTGCATGGACGCAACCCCAAGTAAGCCCGACGCTATGGCCCATGTACACAAAAGCATATTTGTCTGTTGTTGTGCTTGCATGACCAGAAGAATACCAAATGACTATGAGGTTAAATTCACTTTTCTTATCTTTGTATCTACTGTAGCTTTGGAGAGTTTCATTTGAAGCCCTGATGTAGCTGATTTGGTTCACAACACACCCTCCAAATCCGTTTGTTTGCATAAATTAGCCTCAGCAAATGTCAGTTGCAGATGTATTACACTAAGATAACAAGGTCTGCCAAAGTCATACAACACAAAACTGTCACTGCTTTGCAATTCCACCAGATTGAATTTCTGTACTTTGTTGTGGGAAATTTTCACTAAAATTAACATGTTTTGTTTCACAAGGCTTTACAGCTTTACCTTGGAGCTGTTAAGAAAGGATATCAATAAAACACTAAATGGAATCAAGTGCTGCTGGATTTGTCAAGCAATTATCAGAGAAGACAGATGAATAATGGGGAAGAGAAAATATAGCGGGAAGAAAATTAAATGATGGGGAAAAATTCACATCAATATACTGAAAAGACTGAAAAAGAAGAAAAGAAAGACAGAAAGGAAGATAGGCAAAACATTATCTATCAAGGCATCATCCTAAATGGCAGGCAGCAGTCAAGTAATTATATTTGAGCAGCCGACTGACTTCACTTTTGTGGTGTGTGTGTACTTTCTCATGTGTGTTTGAATGTGTTTTCTTGAGTGTGTTGCTCATCTCATCTCTGTGCAGATATGAATATTAATGACCCTATTAGCAGGCACAGATGCCAGAAGCGCTTTGGTTGGAGTTACGTGGGGTTATATTGAAAGCAAAAGAAATCCTGTGAAATATTGTCTTTGTGAGACAGTAAGTGAGAACTGATTTTTACTTTTCTATTGGTGAGAGTTATCACACAGGGGGTCGCATGGCTGAGGTAGAGCTTATTATACATTCCTATCAGCTCGTGATAATTTAAATTTGATCGTGTCAATCCAAGTGAGACAGCTTAATCAAAGATGAAGTCTGTAAAAAAAAAAACCCAAAAAACCCCACAGACATCAGAAACTGCTGCACAGTCCCAGTTTCATTTCTAAACTTCTGATGAAATTGAGTCCTCCCAGAGAGGAAATGTTCTCAATACATCTCTTTTACCTTGACGGCAAAATAAAGCTTAACAACAAGAAGGATGAGAGAGCCTCAAGAGTTCAAAATGTTTAGCGAGACACTAGACAGTTACAAAAGCTAAAACTTTTTGTTTAACATTTACATCTGTAAGGTATTTTCTTGTTATTGAAAGAAGCCCTTTATAGAAAGATGCTAAAAGATGAGATGTGAACTTAGAATATGAAGATAACTCAGACTGTATAAAAGAAATAGGCGGAGCAACTGTGATGCTTCTTGGAGCTGAAGTGCCCATATTTGGACAAAAGGGTGGCGCTGGGGGTGCACAAGGGGTAAAACTTACCAAGTTAACTTACTCATCCACTGATTTGTGGCTGTAACGCCGTTTTGTAATGTTCGACAAAGGTTGTCACAGCAATCCTGATCCATGTGTTTCTATGAGCTACAGATGTAATGGTACCAGTGGGAACCCAAAAGCAGCACTACTGAACCAGGGATGTACAGAATCAGAGTTCATTAGACAGTGGAGAAAACACACACAAGCAAGAGTATACGAAGCCTCTGTTCAGGTCGGTAATGCTGGTCGGAGAGGAACTGTCAACAGCACAGTGAGGTGGGTGGGTTGCTTGAAACCGCCGCTGGAGACGGACAGGCAGGAAGAAGGAATGCAGAGGACGATGAAGAGAACTGAAAGACTAGAGGAAATCACAAACCAGCATTGTCGTACCGCCATGTCGGGCTGCTTCCGTGTAGCAGACCTCACAGAGGGGAACGCGACATTCATTGTCTGGGGCAGAAACAGAGTTCGATGGTCGGGGACAGAAGGCAGGATCGGAATCAGGAGATCAGACAGAAGGATGCTGGAAAGTCTCGCATGACACGAAGCACAATCTGGCACTGAAGGAGTGTGAAGCCAGAAAACACAGTGGACTAATAGACCAATCCAAGACAGCTTAGGGTGAAGCTGATGAGTGAGATGATTGTTGTGAGTGAGAGCTGAGTAGCAGAGTGGACAGGTGAAAATGATGAGGCTGATGAGTGCGGGAGAGGGAGGAGAAGTATGACAACAGATGAATGATGACTCTTGATGCCGTGTCGTCTGAGGAATCAGAGATCATGGTGTTCAGCTTAGGCTTAAACCCTTGCCCTTTATACACTGAAATACATTCAGATTCTTTGAATCTTTGAATTATCCAAATCCCTTCCAATCTTTCTTTGAGGAACAATGTTTTTTAACATTTCAATAATTTTCTCATGCATTTGTTGGCAAACTATCAACAAAACTTTCCTGGATGCTGCTTTTGGACCAAATCACGATTATAATCACCTGTTCACATCATTTGTTTCAAATCACACTATGTCATTATTTTAACCCATTATTAGTTCTAAACTGTTCCTGTACAAACATTTTCTCGAATGTGAATTGTCAGGGTTGTAATATTCCATACCTTTTTTTCTCCAATGTGTTCCCCCTCCCTCTTGTTTCCGTCTGTTCAGGATGTGTGTTTGTCTTTCGGTTTGTGTATCTGAAGTTGGGCGGAGTCATCTGGAGTTCCTGGTCTTTCCCTCAGCTACACATCTGCATTTCATTGAGACATCAAGCCACACACTTGACTCCCGAGGCTCTTCTCAAGTCTTTATCTCCTCAAGTCCTCAACCCTCGATTGTGACCTGGAAATCGATTTTCAGTGCGCCATCTTCTCAAGCTGTAGCTCCTCGGGTGCTCACCTTGACTCCCCTCCTCGTGCCTTAGTCCCTCTCACCCAAGGACCTGAGGAGAGAGGAGCCGAGGCAACAGGCATTTCACAAAATGGGACATCCTTTCGTCTGAGCTGTCATTTGAAATAAATGTTGGTTAAATATGATGTGTGTGACAGCTGCATCATCTGTGTGTTATTTAGTTACATTGTACTGCTGTATTTTATGATCTGTCAGATGAGTGTTTATGTAAACTTATGATTAACTTTTAATTCAATTCAGAACGTGGCATAATGTGTCAGTAGGCGATGTAGGGGTGTCAGGCATTTTTTTAAATTGAACACACACAACTTTGATCGCACATTTGATCATTTTAAATAACTAATACAACTTCAGATTGAGGAAAAACTTCTATTTTTAAAGTCCTGCTCCTGCCGTGGTTTGTATAATCCAGACATGTGTCATGCCTCCTTTTACACATTACTGGTCCGATTGCCGAAAAGACTTATGCAAAGCTATGGCTGAGGATATACCCGCGCATCCTCATGGCGCCTCCACTGTCCTCAATCCTTGGTCCTTGATGTGCATTTAAGGGAAATGGGACATTCTTCAAGATGACGCGCCAAGATTGATTTCCGGGTTACACTGAGGAGTCGAGGAGCTGAGGAGGTGAAAAATAGGGAAATGGGAAGAGAGGAGAGGAAATGTTCTGGATGGGAGAGGATGGGAACCCACTGGAGGATACACAGAGAGTTTCGTGGTTCAGTGGAAGAAGATGTAATGGGTTCAACAGAGGGAGGGGATGAGGAGATGATTTGGTGGATGACACATGAGAGTATAATGCATGGGAGGGATTAACAACCTCACTTCTTCCGGCTGGCGTTCACTTCCACAATGACGGGGGACGGGTGCTTCGGATCGCGGCTCTTTATCCAGCCCACTTCAATTGTTGGTGTGGAAATGGCAGTGAATTGGTGAGTGTGTGACGTGTGGCGCAAGTATGTTTTTGTTATTATGGTGCAGTGGCACGTGCTGATCGTCACACCCCTCCCCCACTGAAAAGAAAAACAAAAAACCTGAACCTCTGAAGGCATCCGTCGACGCCGCTCAGTGTCCATCTCGTCCCATGTGGGGTAGCAGGGCTTAATGTGGGTAACGTGGACCATATGGAGGTCCTCTCTCATGTCCTCCAAGACCACCTCATAATTTAGAGATCCAGCTCTCCTGGTCACAGTACAAACCTTTCCACTGGGATACCCATTGGCAGAAAAAGATTTCTCCACCTTAGAATATTGTTGAATGTTGTTTTTGTCTACATTCAGTCCAGTGTAGCTGTGATTACATTTTTATTATTCAATATTTTTTTGTCTTCATTTGTAACCACTTGAGCTTTGCGTGTTTTCCAACTTGAATGACCTTCAGTATTTTTTTCTTATTACTTTCTATAAAATACTTAATAACCGCTAGAGATATTTGATGTGTTTTACAATATATTAGACTCACATAAATTAATTAAGAAAAGACATTTCCATTCCATTTCTAATTCTGTGAAGGTCTTTATTTTCCTGGTTTATTTAGACAGAGGCCTTCACTTTGAATTAAAAACCCACATGACTAATTAAAAACCAGATAAATAAAAACAATAAATTATCCAAATTGACCAAAGCAGTCTTAAATTATTCCCACAAACAACTCCATTATCTCCTGCAAATGCTTAAGCAGCAGACCATTTACCTGTATATACCCAATACACAGAACGTTAAAAAAAAAGGAAAAAGTCTTGCACACATGTGGCTTGCATCACCTCCTGAAGGCCCTTTCGTAAATGTTGCACCCGTTCAAGCTCCCTGCAGAGCAGATAACCTTCCCCTGTGGTGGGTTTAAGGTGTATCTCATGTCTCAGTGCGATAACCTCTTGACTTGTGTTCAAATGTACATCAGCAACATGCTTTCATTTGGAAGGTTTTTACAAAATCCTCAGAGACCCTACGCACTTGCCTGAACGCCCAGATGGCTTGACCCTATTCTGAGCAGCCTGGTGGTTAACCTCCACTGACACCGCACACAGCGCTTTCTTCATCACTTGCCTAAACTCCCCCAAATGCAGGGTTTTTCACAATCTCAATGGCGAGATTTCCCCGCTGTAGCAGCATGTTCACTAGCTGAGCCAGAAGGCCTGGTGTGAACGCCATCCGAAGCCTGCCAAGGTACAAGACACGACCTTGTGCCGATCTCGGCTTCCAATCCTGCAGATTTCCAGGCCTGCGCTCCCTGTGTGAACCCTGCGTCTTTAAGACTTGCACTGCAAGCTCGATGAGTGGAACAACTTGGAAGTAGTGGGCTGTTGTTCAGAGACAACTGCAGTTTTATTTTTTTTGCAAAATACTCTTGATAACAGTTATAATGAATGAATGAATGGATAATCAATATTTCTACAATAAACTGATTCCCTATAACAATTAGTGCTATAATAGGGTTGGTGGTGCTAGAAAAAACTATTGTTTTCAGTCTTTACTGTACACAATCTGGTAGAAAAGCTTAAGGAAGATGGAACCTCTTACAATGGATTATTAAAGGAAGAAAAAGATCTAGCATGTGGCACTTCCTAACCTTGACTCTAATTTTAGAAACATGCCATTATTTTGCAGTATACTGCTCATAAATCAGAGCGGTCCAGAGGTTTGACCGTAAGGAGCTAACAAGGTTATAAACAGACATAGTATGTGTAGAAATACACATGCATGATATGCTCTTGTTAAAGAGAAGCTGATATGCCAATTGGTGTTTTAAATGAGGTGACATGTATACCATTGTTGATGTGATAAATGTGTGCTCTGTCCTCATGGTTATGTAACTTCATGAACAGGTTTACTTTATGTGATGTAAATTAAGAACATGACGTGGCCTCTTAAAGGTCCAATGTGTAAGATTTATAAGGATTTAGGGGGATGTAATCATAGAAATGGAATATATTACATTTTCATCGTCTTAGAATGAGCTGTTTATATCTACAGAGGAAGCAGGTCGCCTCCACAGAGTCCACCATGTTTCTACAGTAGCTCAGAACTGACCTCCTCTTCTCCTTTTTTTCTGTTTTATGGCATCCAGCGTTAAGGTGCATGTTGATGTTGGACCAGATACAATATCCTCTTAATCACACCAGAAATGGACAAAGCACACGGTCCCAAAGTATGTGGTTCTAAACGTGACCCCTTACAGGACTACTTTTGTTTGGAGGTTCAAATACGTTCAGTCATCCAACATCAGGTTTTGCAGGAGAAAAATGGTGGTCAATTTAAAACTTTACAAAAGTGGGGACACGCACATTACTTCAAATTTATTGCACGAAAAGACAAGAATATGAATAGTGCAAACTGTGCCCAGGCCTGAAACGACTATCCACTACTGTGAACGTGACGTGCCATACTGTAGCTCTTCAGGCTGCTTTTGGTGATACTTCATGAATAAAGAGAGAGCATATGAGAAAGTTCTTGTGTACTTATTAGGGTAGGATGTGGGTATAGGTAAGGTTCTAAACAGTGACTTTCGACAGGGAGTAAACACATGGATTCCTTTTTTCCTTTGTTAAAAAGTTATGAATAATGTGTAATACATTACCTTTAAGAGTAACGACAAACACTGGCAGCAATAAATGTAAACGTTATCATCTGATGTTGTGTTAAAGTTAGTTTTCATCTGCTGTTCATTTGAGACCAAAATATAAAATAAAATCACACATCACCAAAACTAGAAATTACAATAAAGTCTCTTAAAAGTCCAACCAACATAACGGTTTAACTAAATGAATGTCCTCTCAACAACAGATTATTCTGTGTATGAATGTCCTCTCCTTTTTTTTTGTTTTACCTATGCCACTGTTTTGACAAAGTTTCTGTCAAAGAATGGGAAGAGAATCCATCAGCAGACTTTCCAATTTGCACAGTGTCTTGCTGTGTTAGTTTTTACATTTCGGCTCATTAGCTGATACTGTAACAGACTTGAAAGAGCTCATTCAGCCTGTTTTGTCAGCGGAGAAAAGCCAGAAGCTTAATTCCACACACATGCCCCAGCACAGGTATCAGCCTCATCTATCCTGCTAATAATTATCGCTTGCCTCAACTCAGTCTGATTAATGTTTCCAAGCTCTGCCCTACGGGAATGACCGGCTCAAGTTTTGATGTTCTGTTTGCAGTTATTGCCTTTTTCTTTGACAGACAATGTAAAAAAAAAAAAAAAAAAACCTGAACTGATATCCAATTTGCTGGACAATGTTTACCAAAATCACTGCTGTAGTGAAATATATAATAGATACGTTTAAAGTTATCTGCATGCTGAATGAAAAAGAAAAAGCACAAAGGATTCCAATATATACGGGCAAAATAGGAAGTCAAAAAGACTGTATTGAACATTGAAAGAAAAAAAAAAAACAAACATTCAGACCAAAGCTCAGTGGCCTCAATGTATTTATTCAGGGGTTCGAATTCAATGTGGTCTTTGTGCGAATGACACCTGCTGCACACCGCTTTAATGATTCCTGTTTGTCTTCACACTTTAAAAAAATCATTTTGCACATCATTTAACACATAATAATCCGTCAATTCACATTTCACACAAAAGCTAATTGGCACAGAGGCCTCGGGTATTTTTCCTCTAATCATAAAACATACAGAAAACACAGATTGGAAGCTTTTCAATGAGCGGAGAAAGAAAAAAAAAAAAAATCAGTCACACGTGGTCACACAAAGACAGGAACCAGGGTGAATGTGCAAGTACCGTATGTTTAGGCACTATAGAAGACAATAGTACTGCCTTTCAGAGCAAAATGCCAGTAAATGTGAAAAACCCAACTGAGTTTGAAACAGTATAAAAAGCCCTCCTTTATTTGTTGTGACTACCTGTCCACTGGACCCTTTTCTCAGCAATGTGTGGACAAGAGGAGACCCCTTTTAGATGCCCCTTTTATGACTTTTCTTGTAGTTTTGTTTTCACTTGTGAGACTCAGACAACTTATACCTTCTTACAGTTTTTGAGAAAAAAAACTCAGCTTTTAACAAAGTCTCAAAGTTTGAAGTTCTACTATACACATTATTTAAAAACACTAAAAACACACATTTCTTTACATAAGACTCAATATTCTGAAGTGTCAGTAATTTACAGTAATGACGTGTAACACATAATAACAACCTGCTTTGCATTTGTGTATTTATGTGTTTTAATAGAATCTATTACAGATACTTTGTGTCCAGAAAATATACAATACTGCGGGAAAAAAAAAATAGAGGCCACACCAACCAATAAAGACGCTTAAAAGCCATGTGTCGTGCACATCAGTGTTTAGTTCAAGGCCTTTTGTTTTGGTCCATTTGACAAGCTCATGCTTATTCTCCTCTTATTTTGACTATGCTGTAAAATCCTAACTGTAATGACTCTGAACTGTACATTTTGTGCAGCTAAAAAGTGAATGATTCAAATGTACAGTAACGTTTATGGAAACAGCAGCTCATCTGCAATAGAGACATTTAATATTATTTTTTAAAGAAATGCTCTTGTGCTGACAGCAGCATCACAGACTATTTTTGTCAGTGTTTCAAGCTGAAGTAAAAAAAAAAAACACTCTTGATTATAAAGGTAAACAATACAGCTGAAAGATTGATTTACTTTAAAATAAAACATTTCTGTTTAAAATAAGTTTCTGACAACCATCTCTGCAAATTCATTAAATAACTGAAGACTAAAGGGTAGTTTTTTATTTGTTTGAAATTTTTAAAATAATAGAAAAACACAATGCATTTTAATGTAATGTCATTTTACAAAAACGTCACCATTCATTTTCGGCCTACAGTCCTCCATAGGAAATGATTTAAGCCCCTCTGGTCTGGTTTGTTTATACAAAAAAATGTGTTAGTGTTTTGTTAGTAGTTAGGTTAGGTTAGGTTAGTTAGTAGTATTTAATATTTGTGTTTTTATAGTTTTGAATGCCGTGTCTCATTTGCGTGTCGTGTCAGGTTTATTTCTACATATATTAGCACGTTAAATGTACAGCTCGGTCAACCTGAGCTTTGCCAAAATGCCTAAGTTAAGTCGGCTACAGTAGAAAGGAAACGGTGATCCAGACGTAGATGCCTGGTCACCACTCGTCTTCGGGGCCCCGCACAGAACTCAACTGCATGGGTGTGAAATCTGTCAAATGCTGGGACTGACCGTGTGCTTTAGAAACAATAAACTTAATGCTTTGTAAGTTATTAGAGGACCATACGGTTTAACCTTTGCTGTACTTCAAACATCACGAGTGCAAGGTTAACGTTGTCCTGCTCAGCCTTTTCTCACCTGTCAGTTCCATATCTCATGTTGCTTTCCAAGCCTAATCCCGCCCTGATAGGGATTTACAGTGGAGGGAGTGATTAAGTGTGTTGACCTTCAACTAGAAGACCTGGGTCAAAGCCATCGTGACAGCAGGCATATGTCCTGACAGATCCTTGAGCAAGACTGAATCCTCGGCAGCTCAGAAGCCGTTATAGCCATCACTGTTGTTGATAAAGTGAAACTGTCATCTGAGTTAATTGATATTAAGTTGAGATATTACGCAAGTTGTTAAAAATAATACTGTCTGGACCATATATTTAGTGGCAATCTGTTTGTTTCACATAAAACCACTAAGTTAAACTTCCAGACATTAAAGGAGAAGTCAGAGCATCACAAATGTTGTATGATGCCCTGTCTATGAACGGCCATTTCTGCCGTTCTACCTGCCTGCTCATCCTCTTTCTCTCTCTCATTACCACACAATTGATTGCTTTGTTGATGTTGTATGTTAAAGCCAGCGCGTTGGGAAAATGAGGCATGAGCAGCTTCATCATTAGCTGCTAATTACTGACAAGACGTAAGCTTATTAAAGACTGCAGAGGACTACAAGACAGATAAAGCACATAGGATTCGAGCCTGTCCTGTTGAAGATGTGCCCATAGGTCATTTGAGCAACATATGTATTATGAGCCGTACTGTTGTTTAGCGACATCGAGTGGTCGACCCCAAGTCGTCATATTGTGACATTACACACCTGTATCATTTTGATTAGAAAATATGTGTGAATAATAAATATTATAAAACTGTTTTTAAAAAATGGTGTTTAATAAGCACTAAACTTGTTCTTATAAACAGTAGATTTTTCTGTGAAACAAACATCCCTCATGCAACCTCCTTGGCAACCAGTCCTTATATAATATCATTTTAAACAGCTGTAGCACTAAAAGATGACGGTAAAAAAAAGAGTTTTCTCCAAAACACATATACGTGCATAAATGTAAACCACCGAGGGATTTCATTTCCCACACTGATGAGGAAAGTCACAATCTTATATTTACATAATAGTTTTTTTTCATTCTACAAAACGTATTAAAAAAAAAAACATTTGGACTTTGTCCTTGAATTGTGGCTTTGTTTGAGTGTGTGATGGAGTCCAACAGGAAAGCAGAAGGCCAGTTGTTGTTTTTGAAGAGAAGCTGTAATTACCTGTGGGCTTCTCTCTCACTTGATTAAGGAGGAAAAACTAATCCTGGAGAGTTGAGACTGAAACACACACCGGCAAAGAGGTGTGAAACAGCACACAAACACTCATTTCAATACACACACACACACACACACACACACGTCTCCTTTCGTATATGCATGCACCGACAACCATACACCCACAGGTGTGCGCACACATTACACACACTGCACACACTGCACTCACACAAATGCCCAGAGGCCTGCAGTTTAATTGAACTTTCCCACCGATCTGCCGACTGTATTTTTTTTGCCTCTGCATGCTTTTCTTTTTTTTTTTCCCCTCACTTTCTTAATCAGCAGAGAGTTGGAGGTGGCAAAGAGAGACACAGAAACTAAAATACTGAGGCAAAAGGAGGAGAAAGAAGAGAACCAGAGATGGAAAGTGATGGAAACGGAGAGAGGGGGAGGCGTGGAGGTGTTAGATGGGTAATCTAATCCTGTGGAGGAAGCAGTACGACCGAGGGGGAAATGAGCTTTTACAAAGGCAACTTTATCAAAGGATAAATTGGAAAAGTGGAAAAAAGTATACTTCATACTTATCGAGTCGATGCCTACAGCTGTGGAAGAATTTAGAAACTGATTATGAGACACTGAACCGGTTGACATCGGCAAAGATTTAAGATCATCAACTTAACAAATAATCTATAATTGTGAAGTGTGTGCAAGTTGTACCCAGTGTGCCGGTACTCCGGTACTGTAACTGTTGTTTCTTACAGGAATAATATTGATTCAATTAAAGATAGAGTTGATGTCATTCACCAGAAGGAGTTTTAAGCATAGTGTAAATGAGGTAATCAAGGAAGGTCAGTTCCATTGCCTTAACTGGAATAAAGTTGAGAAGACGTCTTCCGCTGAGAAGGCTTTTTCCGGTCAGGCTCAGGAAGACTGAGACTGGATACTGTACTTGAAATATCAAAATAGGTTTCATGCAACTCATATGAGCTTTATTTACATTAACTTGAAGGATGGAGGTAACAACCACCACAAAATTGTTTATAGGGTCTTTATTCCTGATGAATGCAAATCCAATATTCCTACTCCTTTGTTTATGAGGAAAATATTTGGCTTTCTACCTTCGAAATAGTCCACTGTATTCGCTTACAGAGCTCATGACTTGTCAGAAGTCTTAACTTTTCCACATCTCACACAGCACTCTGTTGTTTGAGGTTCAGGCCCTTCCATTGGGCCGACATTGGTTAGAGCAACAAAGTAAGCGGGTGTGCAATCTGATGAACTTACATCGTGGACTATCGATCTTAGTCAGATGATCTGCTTCTCAGAGTAATGGTACAGGTGACAAGGGCAGAGAGATAAATAAATAATAAATAAAAAAACAGCATAATCCAAATTTTCTTACTGCACAAATATTCATTTTAAATGGCTCAAGTACCAAACAGATAGCAAACAGAGCGAGCCACCAGCTATTTCTAGTCTGTCTGTACTCGACGGTACATTTCAAACTTGAGAGGGAGGATCACATATCGAATCATGGATAGTGACTGTGATTGAACAAATCGAGATATGATCTTTTGGGCAGATCATCTACACTTAGATTCCATTATCATAGGGGTCTGACTTCCTATGGCTTTGTCAAACAACATAAGCAACATATGGAAATAAATAATTATTTTAGAACAATTTGCTATCATTAAAGCTATTCTTACATTGTCCAAATGTAAAAATGTGCACTCTAGACACAGAATAAAAACATTTTTTCAACATTTCATCAACCAAAAAGTGTGTCGTATGCCACATTAGGGCCTGGTGCCTTTTTTTGCCAAACTCAAAAAAAGGCAAACTCAATAACACAAACCTAAACACGCCAGCGAATGCCAAAAATCTCAACTGTTTTCTTTATCGTAGTTGTATATACTGTAAAGTAGCCACCTTGAGGTAGAATATAGAGGGGGATAAATATTTATTTGTGGCTCCAGACAGATTTTTTTTTCTCTTTTGGGTAAAAAATGGCTCTTTAGATTGTAAAGGTTGCAGCTGGTTTTATAACATGGGGAGCATATTCACAGATTCACTTGTGTCTAAATGTTGTGACAATGGTGAGATTAAGTTATTAACTTACACATTCACGCAGCTTGTTGTCAGCTTTCCTTTAGCTGCAGAAGCTGTGCTGCTTTTAGCCTCCACCTCAATTAGTGTCTGGCTTGACTCAGCTGCAGGAGGAACCAGGCCTTTATTTGACTCAGCTGCAGGAGGAACCAGGCCTTTATTTGACTCAGCTGCAGGAGGAACCAGGCCTTTATTTGACTCAGCT
>JAPQRN010022099.1:0-26081 GCA_037367275.1 Coranthus polyacanthus | reverse complement strand
GTGTGTCTGTGTGTGTGTGTCTGTGTGTGTGTGTGTGTGTGTGTGTGTGTCTGTGTGTGTGTGTGTGTCTGTGTGTGGTGCAGTCGTTATCCGCTGGCACACATTACATCCACTGGCACTCTTCTAGTAGCATTTGAGCTGGGCAGGGCAGGAGTGTGAGGGAAAAACTTAACCTTGTGCCACTTGTGGAAACAGTGCAACAGTTGAACCATTCTGAGAGTTTTTTTAATAACTGAATGAAGATCTTTAGTTGCTTTGTAAGAGAATTTGGCAACCACGATTTTGAAAAGAAAATGCTTTTTATTCAAGTCTGGTGGAATGAAAGTAGTCTGATCTTTTAACTTAACACTTTTAAATGGATGTGAATTCAAAAAGAGCCAGACCAAAAGTGTTTTTTTCATCTTACAAACTGTTTGGGAATCAGAATTAATACTACATACTATTTCTAAAGAGATTTGACATGTATGTATGAACTAAGTGTGAAAAAGGGACAACGATTCACAAAAACATTACACTAGGCCCCAATCTGATTTTATTTGCTCATATGTGACTAAAATCTGTATTCTCACACATCTCATAGAATCTCATATTTTCTATCCTGATTTCAGACACTTGCATATGTGGTCCTATATGAGATACAGGTGATGTCAGTCTGAGCGGTCACATTGGAATTCAGGTGACTTTCCGATCACTGTAGGTCGACACTCGTCACAATTCCGCACTGGAGGGAGTCACTTGGTGAATACAAACACGGAGGGCAGCTGCGATGGAGTCAATCAGTGGAGAGACAGTGATGTGTTAGACCTCAGGTGTATTCTCCACTTCTGGGTCCGACTCTGCATAGAAGTCGCAGCCATCGCTCCACAAAAACACAGTTCAAATTTGGCTCTATTTCTCCTCACCCATGTCCTCATTTTCAGCTTCCACTGCACATCAGCTTATAAAGTGAAGTAAGTGAAGTCAATGCAGAAGTATCTTAAAATGTAACGCCGCTGACAGCCGCTAGATGTTGGCTTCAAAACGCTTGGCTCCCACCGACTTAATATTTCTAGTCAATACAGGGAATTCTGGTCTCATTCCCTTTATTTGGACCCTCTAATAAGTGTACTGTTCCTTTGGTATATTATTGCTCTGCCAATAAGACCTCAATAACCTTTATTTTCTAGTCAATATGAGCAGAATTTAGCAGGTCAGAGCTTATCTGACTGCAGTTGAGCCGTTTGACTGATCAGACCAATCCTATGAGTTGTAGCGAGAATCAAATCTCATTAATATGATCAATATGAGAAAAAAAACAAACACAGACTGTTGTGCCAGTTCATTTCTTTCCCAGTTTAACTTCATGGATAATATTCATCATTCACAGTAGTGTAAATACACTCAGAATAAACACATAATGATGGGGTGTCCTTTAAATAGAAGAGGCAATATGGAAAGCGATACGGTAACAATATGTTGTCTCCGCATAAACTGTTGTTTACTGGTTGTTAGACGTGTGGTTTACTGCATACTGCTGCAGTGTCTGATTAATAGCCATGCCATTACAGTAACTGAATTGAATAAAGAGAGAGTGCAGAGACCTTTGCTGTTCAGTAAATCCACACTGAGCCTCTGCAGCTGGGGGGTGTCAGATGTCTCATTGAGTGGAGGATGAGAAGGGGTGGAGGGGGTGGGTAGGGGCGTTTCGGCGGGCTGTCAGGACAGTGAAATGAGAGAAATTTTAAACACTTCCCACCCCCACACGATTCTACTCGCTGGTGTCATCATGTTCACCGTAGTGGGTGTTCATTCCTCCGCTCAGCCACCCACAACTACACCCGTCCCACCTGGAGGATATACCCTCCAGACGGGAGTCCCAGCTACACCTATACCTTTATTCCATAAAGACTGGACAAAGACCGCCTGTCCAAAGAAGGTCCAGGACTTAACCCGTCACCTTCACAGTGCATCACGCCTCTGAAAGCCAAATTGAAAAACGGCAAACAACCATAATATCTTCACACACAGACACAGCGTCAGAGAGAAGAGATGCTACAGTGGAGCCGAGACACCAGGAAGCATAAGATAGGTGTGAGATACAGAGAGGTGTGAAACAAAAACACAAACTTTACAACCCTGACTTCCTCTGATGGTTGACGAGAAACAGGGAGTGTGGAGATAAAGAGCGACGACGACAAGAGGAGGCAGTGGTGGAATACTTTTACTCAAGTACTGTACTTAAGTACAAATCCGAGATACTTGTACTTTACTTGGGTTTTTCCATTTATGCATCTTCACGTTACTCCACTACATCTCAGAGGAATATTCTACATTTTACTACTCACTACTTTTGTCTGACAGATTTAGTTCCTGTTCAGATGCCAGCTTTTCATCCCCTTCCTGTCCAGTGAAAACCACATATCTCCAAATGTGTTGATTTTGAAGGTTGAAGGATTAACGGTTCCTTCATGGGCTGAGTTTAAAAGTCTTCTCCTTCTTAAGCTAAATTCACTTTTTAAAAGCCCTCTTGGATGAGCTGGAAAATGCAGTGTCGCAAAGTTAGAGATACATGGTTCTCATATGACAGTGACGCTACAAACAAAAGAGGTGTTTACAGAATACGATGCATTGCTGGAGATTAACTAAAAGTATATAAAGTCCTTAAATGAGTTCAACGTTAAACATCTAAAGCAGTAAAATGTAACATAAGCATTAATGCAGTAGTAAAATTAATGCAAAAACATCAAACAGGGACCATTTTACTGCACGACTACTTTGACTTTTCATACTTTAAAGTACATTTTGCAGATAATACTCATATACTTTTACCTGCAAGGTTTTGAATGCTGAACTTTAACTTCAAGTGGAGTATTTTCACAGTGTTTTACTATTACTTTTACTGAAGTAAAGGATCTGAATACTTCTTCCACCACTGAAAGGAAGCATTAGCATCAGAATAACAGTACAAAAAACTCAGGGTCAGTGAACATTACCATTAAAACAATGGTCTCAGATTACAGTGGGTGTAACAGCCTTTGTCAAAAAGTGCAGTCAGAGGCTGGCATTTAGTGGATCAAATATAAATAGATGCCTCAGCAGGGGGGCTAACAGGGGCTCCTTTGACTGAAAAGCAGTTACTGTCTATTGAGAAGACACTACCTTCATCTGTAATAATGTCACACAAACCCGCTTTTACTTTTATGCCACTAACCAAAATTAATTTACAACTAACTGTTTACGTTACATGTTGGTAAAAGTAGGTTCTTTGCCTGTGTATTCTCTACTTTAATCAAATGAATTGTTTGTTTTGATAGGGTCTGACAGCTGTAACGTTATTTAAGGTGTTTCTGAAATAAAAGTTCACGTAGCACTTGACTGGCTCTAACATATGAAACATAAATTGACACAAAACCGGGTTTAATGTTTGACTGAGCGTTGTGCTAAAATAGGACGAGGTCTGTTTAATGAGTGTCCTTCAGTTCTGTCAGCTTCTATTCATCTGCGTCATCCACTGTGAATGAATTAACTGGGGGAAAGGACACATGAATGACAGCACAGGCATTTTGTTGGCTTTACAGTAAGCAAAGTAGGTTACTCCACGCTAGGCCTAGCTAGGTTGATAATGGTTCACTGAGAATGGCCTGGAAAATATGGTCACGCCAGCAGAGGCTGCGAGGCCACTCTTTCACTTTTAAAGACGATACTTCAAAGTGAAGGTGTGAAGCCAGTTTTTACATCCACAGAGGTGAAATACCACAGCGTCATACTTTGCGGTGTGACATTTACTCCAATTTTCCTGGATTTACAACTTCATATTAAATCAGAGAATACTGTGCATCTCCGTTTCCCTTTGGCCTTTTGTGTTGCCAATTACATTTGCAAATACAATTGCCTCTTATACGCTGATGTTCAATCCAAATCCCTCTGTGCTCTATATAGTGATCCCTCTGTTCCGGCCCTGAGTCTGTCATAGTGTTGAGGTCCAGCGAGGGTGAGTGGAGTTTTATTTCAGACCCAATTAGTCTGGAGGTATTTGGGTGATGGTGATGCTGGTTGTAAGGAGGGTGGGTGCTTCGGAGGGTGGGATGAGGTTAAATTAGATTTGCTCTTCCTGCCCAGGACAATGGCTCCACTGTGGTTCACAGCTCTGGGAAGAAGAGCCTAAACTAACATGATGTGAATCTGTACTATTTCCTCTCCCACACACACAAAACACGGGTTTATATAGGTTACACCTGGTCGGGGATCAATGTATACATACAAAGTCGGTTTGTCTGTCAGTCTGTTAATTCTTTTAACATTTAACAACTGTGGGGAAAAAGATACCAAATTCAACCCAAATATACTGTACTATTTATGACTCACACTCATTTTAATTCAGTCTTTTCATCATTCTTATGTCTTTGTATATAAACTTCTTTATCTCATGAGGCATGTGCAATATCTTATACATATGTTAAAATATCTTTTTCCCCATTGTTTTTGTCTGTGTTTAATATCATGTCTTTGATGTACCATGGTGAAGCTTTCTCCGTACTGTATTTTTGTTGTTTGTATTTTTATTGTAGCACTACACAAGCCAAATTCTCCAGTGGGGGCAGTAAAGTATATCTTCTCTTATCTTTAGAGCTTTTAAAGGAATAGTTTGGAGTGGGATGCTAAATAAGACAGAACAGCTTAAAGGCTAGCTTAGCATGAAGAGTGGAAGCAGGGACAAACGGCTCGTCTTGCTTCAACCGACAAGAAAAAAAGATAGTAAGGTTCAGAAGAGCCCTTTAAAACCAGAGGTAGGCTCTAGTCTTTATTTTAAGATAAGAAAATCACCTGCTAGCTGAAGCTTCATATTTAGTGTACAAATGTAAGATGTTCTTCTCATGTTAAGTTCAAAAACACATCTAAAATATCAAGCTATTTTAGAAACTGGCAGACAACACAGTCTAGCTCAGTATCGGAGTATCTGGTATACATGCACCCCATACTGTCCATCCAGAAAGTAGCCTACAAAATGAACGCTATCAAAACTTTCAAAGTTAAATTGGTTCAATTTGTAAATGGCGATACGTGTTTTGTATTGTGTCCTTTTGTGTGTGTGTGCTGCAGAACCCGTCTCTGTTCCCACATCCCTGCCTGGCCTCCATATCAAAGGGCCAGGAGTCGTCGCCTCCATCTGAAGCAGCTAACACCTCAGATACTTGACTCTGCGACGGCAGGTCATAAAAAACTCACACAAACACGCTCACAGAGCACATCACCCTCCTAGCAGACTGAGTGGCTGGCCTGAAGGGGATGGGCAAGATACACTCACTTCCACTGGCACAACATTACCCGCTAAAGCTAAGGTGTGGAACAGCATGGAATAACATTTCCGGTTCTTTGGCTGGCAGCAGTACTGACGTCAGCTTGGTAACAAGAGGATGGAGGCATCATGTGCCAAATGTCCTTAAGGAAAGTGTGACAATCATGGTCAAAATATGCATTTGCTGACAGTAAAAAGAGAAAAGTATTCAGGTGAGAAGAGTGTATGTTAAAAGTGAAGCTAAAGGGAGGGAGAGATTAGTTTAGCTTAGCATAAAGGCTAAAAACATGGAGAAATAGCTATCCAGGCTTTTTAACAAGTTCAGTAATATGTATGTTTAGTAATTTGTTTTCACTAAAGGGCAAGGACCTCGGCTCCTCGGTGTGTAAGTATCTTAAAAGTGTAAAACAACTGACGGCTCTAGACGATGTCTCCAAAAAGGCCTGGCTCCCATAGACTTACATTGAACTTCTCTCAATAACTTTTTTCCAGGAATCATTCTGGTCTCATTTGTTTTATTTGGACCCTTTAATAAGTGCTCTGGTGGTCCATCTTTAAATGATTCGCCCTTTAATAGATTTTAGGGTGAACAGAAGACTTTGATTGTTAGGCGTGTATGATGGCTCAATCTCCTGCCAAGTCAGACTTTCTGAGCTTCTGTTTATTGAATAAAACATGTTTTTTTCTTGACAGACAGCTTGACTGTAGTTGTGGTTGATAAGTTACATTAACAAAACTGTCAAATTACTTTTGTTAGGCAAAATGTTTGTGGGCTAGCTTTTAGCATTAGCTCACATATGAGAGTTTACCTCACAGTATCTCATTTTACCTCCAGGAAGAAAACACGTTTCCATTTAAATCAAAAGAGGATGGAAAGTAGCTGAAACTTTTCTTGCTTGTGGTGTTTCAGTGTGAGTAGGCCTATATGCAGATATTGTGACATGTCAGACTGCTTTAAGATGCAAAAACCTACACCAAGAAGACAATACCAGTAAGGTTAATGTCTATGTTCAGTTATGATATAGCTTACAAGTCTCAAAATGTCCTTGTACCCCTGTTGTGGATTTAATTACAGAACAGTACTTCACTTTAAAAGCTTCAAAAGTGGAAAGATGACATATTGTTCTAAATGAAGGTTTTTTTGTTTTTTTTTACAGTCAGTGGGATGTGAGTTCTTTCGGGTTTTTCAGTTGTTTTTCATTTACTTAAGGAATTTGACTTTTCTGGCAGCTATCACTCATTCATTTGATACGACATTACCAATTTACCGTCTCATTTCTTCTGTCGGTATTGCATTCCTGCTGTTCGTACGACACGTGTTAAAATAAACTAGGAATCCGGTGCAATTTTTATGCTCATTTTGGCGGTTTTTGTGTCTTGGCGAGAACACGAGAAGTCACACAAAAAGCTCGTGCTCGTTTTCCACAGTGGAGACGTGTGTTCAGGAGGAAATGTAGGCCGTCTTACCGTAAGTGACACACACACAATCACAAGAACTGTAATCTCCAAATGAGCAGTAAATATCTTATGGAAAAGAGGATGCCCCAGCCTCTTTTGTCCACACACACACTCAAACACACAAGGACACCCACTCTGTAATTATGCCTATTGTGTTCTTTTCCTGTTCTCCAGAAAACCTCTCCATCTTAGTCATGTTGCTAAGCTCCTATCTGATGTTTAGCTGACAGCTTATCTGACCCTGTCTGATCTTATGTACATAAACACATATAGAACATGAACACACACGTACAGCATTTGGATCAAATCCTGGTATCAAAACATTTCAAGGGATTTTGAATGCATTTCCCCGAGTCCTCAGATCGCGAAACGGGCTTTTATTATAGCTTGTCAAATATGGACGGTAATAAAAAAATAAACTAAAAGCGGTCACTGAAAAAAGAACTGTAGCTTCAGCCTTTAGCTAAAATAACTTAAACAGGAGTTGAGTCTTCCCCCATGACTCCGTGCTGTTTTCTATGAAAAAACGCTGCCATGTCGGAGGAGATGTTTTTCCTCTTTCGTGTTATGTTACGAGATGCTATCAGTGGCGACAGACACAATAAGGGTGGCTCCTGAAGGAAAGCTGGCAAAAATACAGGAAGTGAGTGTGGAAATAAGGACAGGAAGTCCCACTGTGGCTGTTTGTGAGGGGGCACTTGAGTTGTCAGCTGTCACTCCCTTGATAATGTGTGTGCGAGTTTTATTAGAGAAATGCTAAGGCTGCCTTCAGGGGGTAAGACTGTCATCAGTCCAGTGGGGTGTGTGTATACATACACATATATATATATATATATATGTATATATGCGTGTGTGTTTGTGTGTGTATTTATGAGGTATTCGTCGGGCGTCATACAATACTTCAGAAAACTAACCTCAAACATTCTCAAAACAATGACACACAACCACACACTCCCATACACACACACACACTTTTCACTCTTGCGTCCCGACTGCCAAACTAGAATTAGCGCCCTTCGTTCCAGGAATGCTCCCCAACCCTTAGCACGAAATGATGTAATCTACCCTTTTAACTTCAGCATGTGTTTGTGGCATTTTTTTTTTTTATGTGTATGTCTGTTTATACTGTCCCTCTGCTGCTGCACTATGTGTTTATGAATGCATGTAAATCCCAAGAGAGCAATAATTATGTGTATGAACATGGTCGGGTGCTTGTACAGTGGATATAAAAATTTATATACCCTGGTACACATGCACTCTTTACTCACCCCATTATGCTAGGTTTTTGTGATGTAAAAAACAAAAGAAACCAAGATAAATCATGTCAGAACTTTCCGAAAATGTCTTTTAAGTGTCTGGAATGGTAGGAGGGGAGGCATTAAAATGAGGCGAAGCAGAATTAATAAGTGCGTCTTTATGTTTTATTTGACTTATTTTACAGCATTCAGCACTTGTTCTCCAATTGCAAAGTTGAAGGCAGAAGGGCTGTGGGTTTTGCATACATGTTGACACCACTCATCTACTTCAAATGACAACATCCACATTATGTTTATTATTTTTTCTTTTAGAGGTGTTAAAAGGGTCTTAATTAATTAGATTTGTACAACAAAAGGATGTACTGATGCCCCGCAAAACCTGTTCAGAGGAAAAAAATATAAAATAAAAAAATTCATTTCAATTCATTCATTCATAATTGAGGAAGTGGCTCTGTTCAGAATCAACCAATCACATTCAATATCATGTTAAGCGGTAGTTAGTACGCACCTGCCATCAATTAAAGTGACTGATTGACTCAGAATAAACCTCAGCCGTATCGGTAGGATTATCCTGACATGTTCTTGGTTGCCACTAACTGCGTGAGCTATGGTTCACCAAGTCTTTCACAGCATGAATAGGATGTTGTCGTTGAATGATATATTCAAAAGAATATCCAAGGCTTTAGATAATAACATGGAGTACAGTGAGGACAATTACCAACGAGTGGAGAAAACACAGCACAACAGTGAAGCTACCAAGAATAGGACGTGGATGAGAAGACAAGGAGAAAACTGGTCGGAGAAGCTGCCAACAGGCCTATGGCAACGTTAAAGGAGCTGCAGGACTTTCTGGCAAGTACTGGTTGTTCCCTACATGTGAAAACAATCTCTCGTATTCTTCAAATGTCTGGGCTGTGGGGTAGCAAGACAGAAGCCTTTTCTCACGAAGAAAAACATCCAAACCCATGTACATTTTGCACAAAGATACAGCCAGTCTCCCAAAACCATGTGGAAAAAAGTGATATCGTCTGATGGTTAAACTATTTTTGTAGAGGTTAAGAGTGCAACCAAATTTTTGGATGTTTTTGGTTTTTAGATTTCCCTGAACAGGTTCTTATTTGTGTTCACTTTCTATGTATAGTATGTGTTTTTAAAGGTAGAAACTGTTCTGACACAATTTATCTGTCACTTTTTTTTTTCCATCATGAAAACGAACCATTTTAAAAGGGCTGTGTAGACTTTTTTTATATCCACGCTGTTAGTGAGTCTTAGAGTGTGTTTTAATGCGTTGAGAGCCTGTCTGTTTATGTATGACGTGTTTTCAGTGAGTGTACCTGCACTGAGCAAAGGTGCTGGGACTTCAGAGACGAAGTCAGAGGCAGAATCTCGGACTTCCTGGTCTTCATCCTGCAGCAGCGTGAGCAGACTCCTCCAAAGGGAAACTGTGGTGGCTAGACCTGAAAGACGCATACAGTACATTAATGGAAAAATAAACATACGTTCTTGGCCTCGTTTCTTACCATTCCAGCAGTTACGGGTTAGATTCTCAATGTGACTTTTTGCCGTTTAGAGTTCCAGAAAATCCATCTTAATTGATCCGTATTTGCGACTCACCCAGCGGTAGACGACTGCTGGTCAGTACCGCAGCTGTACAGTTGACCAGCACCTTGGCGGCCATCAGCTTCACCTCCACCGGCTGCTCCTCGCTGCAGCACGAGCACACCAGCGCGCCCCATTGAGCAAAACACTGCACTGCCACTTCACTTGCACCCTAGATGACACATGAATCAGAAAATACACACTCACACACATAGTTTGGACTTAGATGTTTCCCATTTAACATTATTACTTCAAACCATGGGAATCCACAACAGCCTTCTATTTAATTTACAGACTCAAGTGGATAATAGTGAGCTTCTAAAAAGCATTAGTAATTACTTTCAATTCAAAATAATATCAAAAGTTTTTGTGAACATTCTGATATCGGGTTTCAACTGAGGGTGGTTGTGCTCAGGCATTTGAATATCATGCAGTAAATTCCATGAACAAACCATTAAAAAGTCCATGTCACGTGTCCCGCCCAAACAGGTGCAACACAACCCCTCTGCTCCCCCTGTCCCTGCCGTGGCTTCGGGGAAACAGAGGACTGCATTTTTTTTTTTTGGTGAGTTGTGGTGGAGTCGTCCACAAAAATGCCTGCATTTCTCCAGAGACTAGTTCAATAATTTTACCCAGAAAGCTACGGGTTTTGAAAAACGGCTACGTCTCGCAGCTGGAGCCGTATCCTCTCTCTCTCCAGACACCACATGTTCCCGATGTAGCAAACATGGAGATTGAGAATGTACATTGTTAAACACAGATAGTTTAGCTACACCATAGACTATATAATGGAAGTGGATGAAGCCACTGATGTCACCCATTTGCTTTTTGGACACAGAAGTGACCATAATTGGACACGAGGGTGGAGCTAAAGCTAAACACTCTGACTGTCAAATGATTTTGTTACACAAATAATTCATCAGTGGTATTGGTTATACATATGTCTTATTACATATAGTATTGTTAGATTACACTTAAAGTCATCTAACTTTTGGATGCTGCTAACATAAGGTAACAAGGGAGATAAAAACCCAAACAGTTTTTAAGAGTGAAGAACAATTACTTTCACACAGATGCTGAACCAGACACAACACCGACTCAACTTTGATACTGTATATGTATCTTTACTACTTCAAACTAAACTACCAGAGGCTTTCAGCCCCATAGGATGGCCTCAAGTAAGACATTTTTGTTCTTGAACTGCTGTTGCTCTAAAGCAATTTGGCACGACTGAACGTTTCCAGTTCCAGGCCGATATCACTGATGTAAAATAGCTTCCTGCTCACAGCAATGACTCGGATAATAGATGGTTTCAGATGATCAGTCTTTACCTGAGGGTCAGAGTTCACCAGCTGAACCACCAGTTGAGAGACCAGAGTCAGGGCAGCACAGTGCAGCTCCACACTGAAACACAAAATCAAACGCATAATAAGACCTTGGTTTACAGCTTAGAGTTATTATTGTGATGTGGTGTCAGGCTCTGACAATGACGGAGAACTCCTCAGGTCCATTACACACACATAATACGCCAGCAGCGTCAAGTACACGCACATCACTCAACTGTATTGACTTACAACCCACAAAAGAAGTGTGCTGGTACTCACCACTACATTACGTATCACAATAGCCCTGGTGCCATTCAATCACACGGCAGACAAGGGCAGCCAGCAACCCAATCTCATCCCTGCCTGGCTCTAATCATAACCCTGAGGCCGCTCCAAAGGGAAAGTGGATCCCCGGGTCCAGAGATTGTGGCCAGGAAAAGGCTTTACAGGGCTAAAAGCCTTTGTAATCCAATCCTTAGTCAAGCCTGTATTCTCTTGTCGGGGTGAGAAAAGTACAGCGGTGGCTTGTCAAAAAAGGTGTGTGTGTCTGTCAGTGGATGTCAAAGGGCTTACAGTAGGCGCGCGCACACACAAATACTGGAACAGTGTGTGCCAAATCAGTTTGTGGTTTCAAGAGGGGCCACTGTGACTCATGGACTTGTAAATGCTCACAATAGTAATGGTTTGGACCCAACAGGTGAGACTAATGTAATAGGAGGATAATGTTCTGATGAAGACCTTCGATTGCACAAAAGTCAAGGATGCAGCCGCATCAACAAGACTTTGGCTGGTGGACATTTAGTTCCTTAACGAGGTTTCTGTGGGATTCAACACTTTAACTCCAAGACTATTAAGGCCTTCCATTCTGGCAAAAATGTTACAAAGGATATGGAGAAAAGAGCCCCCTACACTGAAAAGCGTAGGTAGACTTTGAGTTTCACTGTGACTAGAGATTTAATGAATTCTGTTCTGCAGCTTTTACAAGTGCATTGTGGAATCCCAAAGCCATTTCTGCTCATACAATGGAAAATATATTTTTAGGTTAGCAGGAAATAGCTTGTGTTCAACAGTTAAACTTTAGGAATGAGTAATATTTGCAAATTCAGAGATCCTGGAGGAGATGTTTAAACTATTTTTAATGAGGTCATTGAACTCTTTTTGTGTAAAAACCATGTATTATGATTCAGTACAGTGTACTTTTAGGATGTCTTCAAACATGAATTGAGGGAATCTTTCCTCACATTCTTAATGGTAACATAGTCCAAAACACTTTAGCTTAGCTTTCAGAGTTGCAGTAGTTGCAGAGTGAGTGACTTTGGAGATGCTCCTGATGTGAATACAGAACAGTGTTGGGTGATTACATGTGTTTGCTGGTGGTTTTCTTTTTACAGCAGCTTTACGTTTTTCTGACTTGACATGCAACACCTTTATGCCCAAAGACTCGAGTGTTTTCTGAGGGAGGGTTCAAAGGGCTGAAAATGTCCTATTTTGGGGCGTGATCAATACAAATTCTTCTCATTTAAAAAAGGTAACTTTATAAAAGTAACTCATCAGATTTTTTAAGACCTGTCAAAGTTGCGCTCCCTACATCTTAAGGCCTAAAATTCACATTATTATTAAGCTTTTTAAGACTTTTTAAGGACCCACAGAAAAACTTGGGTGATATAACAAGCCATCAACATACAAAAACACAACAAAAGGGACCAGTGCACACCAGGTGCAGGGTGAAGGTGCAGCCAGTGAACCTTTTGGTCCTTCCTGCATGGACCCTGGCTTTGAATGAAAGCCTGGCAGCCGACAGGCCGCTGCACAGTGAGGGCCTCTTCCATCCATCACAGCTAAGAGCTGCTGTGGGATTGTTTCAGGGCTGTTTTGACAGCAGGTTTGTAAGGTGGGAGTCAGATAGTATTAGCCTGCTAATGTGCACACCGCTTACATGAACCTGAAAAGCACTGCAATGGATTTTCAGTGCAGTCTCCCTGAGAAGGGCGATCAGTTTTAAGCTGATCTTAGTCTGGGTAAATCAATAATATATATATATGTGGTTAATAAGTTAAAAATGTAATGTTTGAAAAAATTGTCAAGCATATAAAATGAGGTTTCATCGTGAAGAAATGAGCAGCATTCTCTTCTCTGAAACATGGTGTCTGGTGAAGCGAGTGTGCTCGAGCTGTTGTTTTCATAACGCTACAGTATAAGGGGAGGGGAGTGAGAGAGCAGAGTGCAAAACATGATGCAAAAACAGTTGTTTTCATCATTTATAAACACTAGAATGTGCCTGAAGGCAGATGCGATATCATTTTATTCGCTTATCAATGTGACCATGTGCTCAGAAATGCTTAATGTGATCATCTGCAGTGTTCCCTGAAGAGGGGAAAAATATTTAATCACTAATCCCATCTCTATGAACTTTCAACTAGAATGAACTCCCCAGTTCAACAGTCAATGTGTTTTGCTGACTGGATATAAAACCTGTGTGGTGTTTCTTTTCAGACAGGTTTTATTATTATTTATTTACTTACTATTTATGGATTAAAAGCAGGAGGGCATGTTACAGTCCTGTCAGTGGCCACACATACAGTGTCCTCACTAAGGCCAGGTACTGAAACCCATTCACAACACGGCACTGGTTCTTATATAATTGGCATTTAATTGCCTGAGATGTCAACTAAAAAAATGCTCTGAAAATAGACGTAACGTGCAATAGAAGCTTCGTCACACGTGCGATCACTAGTTAACGTTACACTTGCTCGTCTACTGGTAGCTGTTAGCTACCTTAAACACAGTTAAAATGTGGTACAACTGTGGTAGATTTTCTGCAAACGAACTGGTGAAATTTGAAGACAGAGTTAGTAAAATACCAACCTAAAATGTATTATTGCAATTGTCATTAGGACTGCAACCATCTTTTAGTGTTAAATTATTGTAACTGAGTTAGGCTTTACTGTATTTATGTGAATTTGTCATGTAGTACTAATACACTGTATATAGTAATTTATTTAGTGTTTTGGACTTATTTCTATATATATTAGGGAGGCATCTATTGTGAAATTCTGTGCTGGTACTGATGTTTAAAATAACAATGTGGCGGTGAAGTGTGATCATATTTGCAGATAGACAATGTCAGACAACAAGGCCAATACTGGCCAAAATATCTGTGCATCTCGAATTTATATATTTAAGTATATAATACTGTTAAATATATTGTTCAATTTTAAGCTCAAAACTGTTCTTTAATGTCATTGACTGCCATTTTGTGCCTTTTTTTTTTTAAGTATCAGTAATCAGTAAATGTATTGTTTTAGCACCAGTAACCTACCAGAAAAAAACTCAAATGATACCAAACCCTAGTCCTCACTGCGTTGTATACAAGTTCTACCTGATGGAGACATGCTCTAACAGTCTATTATCTCAAATAGAACGTTACATCACAATTACTTTAGGATGACGTGGCTGAGGTGTACGAAAGGCTTTCCTCTGACCTGTGAGCAGAGGTTTGAGTCAGAGTGAGGAGGTGCAGCAGGACCTCCTGCTGGGACAAAACCTGGGCACCATCCCTCCAGAGGAGCTCCCCGTCGGAGCTCAGCACACACAACACCTCAAGGACCTGTGAGGAGGAAGAAGAAGACGAGGAAAGAAAGGAAGGAGGATGATGTCAGGAGTTTAAGACATACAGTAAGTATATATATGAAAAACACTGATGTACACACACACATACACACAGTCTGCTCATGGCCATCCATCAACACAGCTTTGGTGTCCTCTCTGCAGTGCAGCTGGCAAGTTGCCTCGAGGGTATTTTTACCACACCGGTCAGATCCTCCCTATGCACACCCTAACCACGGGTACACAGCTGCCCTTCTCTCTCTCTTCCACACACACACACACACAAACAAATGCATGCATCTTTCTTTCCCTTTCCATCAGACGCGTTTCTTTAAAAAAAACAATAAAAAAAAAAACAGTGCACGACTAACAAAAAGGATGAATATCACACGTGTTTAAAATGAAATCTAGCAAAAAGGTAGAAGATGTGTCATTTCACAGTAACTCACCCAGGACGTCCCAGTTCACGATCTGGATTTTTTTAATTTTTTTTTTTTTAGTAAAATTCAAATTTTTATACATCTGTAATGAATATCAACACGTTCCCATGAAAAAGTAAAACAAAAAAAAATAAAAATGGGGCACTTTTTTATGCATAACTAAAAAAATATCTAGAAATCATAGAACTATATTAATACTAGACAGAATCAAGACTGCGTTGCAAGTAAGTGAAAATTTGAAAATGAAAGATTCTTTATTCAGGGAAGAAATTGTTTATATTTATTGAGAACTATTCACTCAAATACATGTTGCAACTTAAGCTTTGGGTTTCTGGGACGTTCAGTACAAATGTCAACCCAAGCCAGTGAAAAATAAGCAGTTGGTGAGGCTCAGAATACACATAGTGATGATGAAATTCAGCTCTGAAGGACAAACTTTAAAAAGTCATAACTAAAAAAGGATTTAGAGTAGAGCTTTGGGATTCAGCAGAGAGAGCAAGGTCCCCTGAACTGAATAGAAGCTTTCACATGAATCTTTTTAGAAAATCCATGACATAAATAAGAGAAATAAACTGAAATACAGTTAAATTATTCTTTCTTGAGTAGCTTGATCAGCTATCTTACACTCAATTATGCACCAAAACTATGCGTTTCCTTCCCATCCTCACATCCACAGTCCTGCGTCTACTCTTAACCTCTCGTTTTAACCTCCGCAGCCTGATTTCATCCTTCGCTGCTGCCTCCTCCTCTCCATCCTTCCCCTCCTGTTTTCTTTACCTGGTCACCCCTCCTGACAGCCAGGCAGCTGACCGACTGTGAGGAGGAAAAGCCTTGTTTTCCACCGCGTGAGACCCCCGTTAAAAAACACACATCCAGCCGAGAACACATGTTGACATTCCTCCTGCATATCTCAGTGATTATTATTTCTTTCAAGGCCCCAACCTGTTATTAGAGCTTTAAAATAAAGCTCGCTTTATAGGATCTGAGTGGGTGGGGCGCAGGGCGAGTGGGTGCATGCAGTGTCTGTGTGTAAACATTTGTGTGTATGTGTGCGACTGTGTATTTGTGTATGTGAACAGTAAAAAGTCAAGGTAGCAAGGTAAACCTCGGAGCAGTAGTCTGTCTCTGGCCGACTCCGGACGGTCTGATCCGGTTAAACCAAAATTAAATAATCATTAGATTAAAAAAACAAGCCAGGACAACAGAAAACTAGATCAAGAAAACATTTTTAGTCAGACCATTCCGAGTGCATATTTATTACCTTCGCCAAGGAGGTGAGGTTTTCGTCACTGTTGTCTGTCTGTCTGCAGGATTACACAAAACCTCTGCACTGACATTCGTTAAACTTGGTGGAAGGATAAAGCAGGTCCAGCCGGTGCCAAAGAATTTCCCAGTTTATATACATCTACAGTTACTTTTATCTGTGCAAGTACACATAACATTAGGTCTGAGATAAGAGCAAAGGTATGTCTTTGAAATTTCAATGTTTCTTGTTTAAATGAATAATCATAATTAGGCCAAAGTAGTGTCAGCACTTAATACCTTAATAAGGCATGAATACTATGGTATTATTTTTTTGTTCATATGTGTTTGGTTTGTCTAATATCCTTTTTAGGCTTATATTTGGAAACTAGACTAAAATTACCATGATTTATGGATGGGGCTTATTATATATCATATAATATATCACTTTTTGGCACGACACCAGCATTGCAGCAGAGGCGTACGATGTGTTATGTGAGCGACCAACCACCAGGGGATTTAAAAATCTCGGAAGAAACAGTTGGAAGCTAACCTACAGGACGCTACTGGTGAAAATGTCCGTGAATTGGGGCGACAGCGACGTCCAGGAGCTCCTTTCCCCACTGAGAAGAGGACCGAATCGCTTGCATTTCCGACACTTACGTTATACGTCACACTAGACCCTGTCGCTGTTGTGTCACGCCTCTGATTCCAGAACACAAACTGGGGCAGCATTGGGGCAGCATTAGGCCGGCTATGTTTGTTTGTTGTTTGTTTTGTTTAATCCAGGATAATGAGGGGTTTTCTTAATTGCGATATAATGGCATCTCTGTTTAAACGGGGCTGTAGTGATGAACACACAGAGAATGACTGTTCAGCTCTGCAGATCCCTCTGGCACTACAGAGCGTTTGGGCTCATTGTTTTGGCTTTAGTCTCAAAGCTCTCCTCAGCCTCGTATCTAGGAGCAGGCAGTCAGCAGTTCACAACAAAAAAAGAAAAAAGAAAAGCGCCCCTCGTAACAGTGTCATTCCAGCGTCAACTGGGGGTCAGACAACGCAAGTGCTAGTAACTTGTCAGCGAACGTAATGGAGCGTGTAGCAGGTTCAAAGGCTGCTTCCCTTAGTTTAGATACTTTAGATACTCCACAAATGCAACTCTAAATGACAGCTCACGTTTCTCCATGTCTGCTCAATAACTGTAATATTAATAAGACATCAACACATTTATCATAATAACGTTATGAGGGGATAATATTATAACATATTATTGCAGCTTTAAGCAAACTGAAAATATACAGGCAAGAAAGGGTTAGCCCGTAATTAAATGTCCTGACTGGTGTGCACATATACCAATAACCACAGCAGCTCATTACACTTGTCTGGGAGGTTGTGGTGGACAGATTTCACAATGGCTCTTTGCACTGCAGGGCCCTCCATCAATCACAGAGCCAGCCAAGCCATTGTCATTACTTATTTGGTCATTGCATTTCTCTTTCTTTATTGCATAAGTAAAAAAACATTAGTTTTTTTTTAGTATTGAAAAAAACAAAAAAAAAAAACCTGACGTCCCAGGCTGTGATTTTCACCACGCGTCCACCGGTCTGGTCTGTCTGCTAGGTATTCAACGCTCGCTCCAACACAGCTGGTCTGACCATCTCTGCTGCTTCTGACTTTTACAACCTGCTTTAATGAGCTCCCGTCTTGCAACACACTCGACTGCCCACATACTCAAATATACACAGTCACATGAAAACATGCCAACTCAGGCGTAGACGCGTACAGACTTTCGGAGCTGTAACATGCAAATAAACGTGACGCCCACCCAGAACGAACACACAGACGCACATACAAACGTTAGCAAATATAAAAGTAACACTCTGCTTTCTGTGTTTCGAGCCTGCACAGCCTCAGGGCCCTGCTGCTTTTCATTGGTATTTACAGGCCTTTTGGGCCAAAGCGGATCTGATGCCAAATCATGGAAGAAAGTCTGACCTGAGTGGAGAGCTGCCACATTAAATTGGACTACATTCATTTTATTTCAAGTATCAATAAATAACCGTGTAAAAAAGATCTTCTAAGAATCATGCAGTCATCTGTTTAAGGAAACACATGCAGTTCCTGGGACAGTGACTGAGTCATCTCATGCAGCAGAGTGGTTTAATGCAGATACTGTGTTAATACTATAAACAAAATAAATTCATTGAAATGATTGTAATATGCACCAGCAATAGAAACGTTAGCAATAGCAATAAGAAAATGGTTAGAGAGAATGTTACCACTTAAATGCAAACTCCCATGAAAGCACATAATAAAAATGTAAAGTTCAGTCACATGAACAAACTCCCTCCCTGCCTCATAAGCGGGAAGGCTGGGTCTGCAGGTAAAGAGCAAGTCCTCATCCGCAATAGGGCCACATAACACGGAAGCCAGAATCTTTTTTAGCTTAGATGCCAAAGAGCAGCTTTTTTGGGGTCCGGAATCCAGTAATAATTACAATAATACATCCATGTTGACAGCCCATAACCGGGGAAATTAGTATACACCCCCAGAATGAAATAACATTAACAACTAGTAACTTTGTTTTGTCATAGTTAGGACAGATACTGGCACATATAGCGGATGTGTATCGCGCGACAAATCATAAAAACACCAAATTTGATTTCATGAGGAATTATTAGAAACAGATAATTAAAAATGATTATTACTAATGGACTGGAATTAAACATTTTATCGTGATACGTTATCCACTTGTATCGCCCAAGCCTCTACTGTATTTTAAATAAGGACTGAAGATGACAGCATATAACTGGGCAGAACAACAGACCGACATGACGTCCTTGGCCAACTGCTGCTCCTGCTCCTCTCCCAGAATGCTTCAGTAGAGTCCAGGGTGAGCTATGGCAACTGGCCTGTTGGCTTGGCGTGTCCTTGGCGCAGGGGAGGCTCCACTTAACGGGGCCGACACTTTAAACATTAACGGCTGGCCTGTAAAGCAGGGCCTGGCGAAGAATGCACATCCAAACAACACAGTGAAGTCTGTAGCAGCGTGGGACATACATAGAGCCGGTGTTACGGTGTTAACGACGGGAGTAACGGAGCAGATCTGCTGGCTGGATGTCCTCGCTTTATGAACACGTTGAAATACGACCTTGTGTCCCGAAACAGGAAATACACTGCTTTTTCCCCTCCAAAACTTGTTAGAGTGGAGACTCTCATGTGTGTGTTTAAGTGAGTGAGAAAGTAAGCAAATCAGCTCGCTGCCAGTTCGCTTGGCGTGTCCCCCTGTGGTCGATTAGCCTCTCACGCAAGTCTCTGTGAGATGGATTTGGATATTTAATCAATTTGCAGCAAATGTCAAAGTGGGAGAAATAGGAAAAACAGATATATATTTTTTTTAAATTCAAATAATTAAAAAAAATCTTAAAAAATACAGATGTTTCTCACAATTCAAATTAGAAAGGGTGAAAAAGTCTAAATATGGATCACTAAACAATAAAGTCAAAATAATCCAAAAGAAATCTGAAACTGAATTTAAAAAAATGTAGGTGACTTTAAAAAAAATTTAGCTCAAAGTCAGTTGTGAAGCCTGATAATAGCCGTCAGCCACTATTTGAGCCAATTTCCTATCGGTGCTGATTAAACGGATAATTAGTCTATCTCTACATTACAAATGCTGTCTCTGTAGGTGGACCATCCAAATACAGTGTTAAAACTATTCTAACTCTGTTACAGACTCACAGGAATGACGAGGCATTGCACACACATCTGTAAAACGACCAGACATACAAACACACAAACAGACACCTTCTTTAAAGTGTCAGGCTCTACGTATGTGTGTGTGGTCCCACCTTGGCCAGACAATGGGGGTGTGTCTCGTGAAGGGCCAGGCTGGTCAGGTTCGACAGGGTGGTCTCGTCAACCCTTCCTCCTCCCTCCTCCTCCTCGTCCAGTTTCCTCAGGATCCCCTCCAGTGCCAGCTCCCTCACCTCGTACTGCGGGCACTGCAGCAGACACTGCAGCAGCTGGGTCGTGAGATGAGGGATGCCCCAGAGCTCGGGGATCTCCACGCTGGCGCTGAGAGCCACCCGGGCCAGGCTGAGCAGGTACTGGGCGCTGCCGGGCATCGGCGCGACAGAGGGAGTGACGGAAGTGATGAGGTCTGAGGCCATCAGGACGGACAGAGCTTCCTGACGGAGCTCGCTGACTTCTGAATCTGACAACAACATAAATACACATGTAAGTGGACAATAAGTGTCTCCATTCAAATGTTTTTTGTGTGAATTTGTGGGAAACACTGTACTCATAATATATGTACATGTACAATACAAATACAATAAACCACACCACAAACTGTCAAAGAAAACACTACACTCGCCTCCATCCAAGACAGGCCGCGAGGGCCTTAAACCAAGCAAATGGGACCAGTCTGTCAGTTCAGTTGTTGTTCAGTTGATCTAATATTTAATAAAAGATCCAGCACTTTAACATCTTAATAAAATCCATATATTTTAAAGTTTTGAACAAATCTAATGAATACTTTGTGCAAACCGAGTGCTGTAGGAGTTGCAGCTTTGGTAAAATGAGGCCTTGAAATCATTTTTACCAATGCTGCCAAAGGTAATATTATTTTATTAGCCTGCTGACATCACAGCTGACATTTTTAAATGTCAGAGAAAAACACGGGTATAAACATACAAGTGCTTTTCCCATTATGATACGCTGCACTCCCTGCTGTAAACAGGACTATTTCACAAATTTCACACAAATTGAATCATTTATAACACGGTGACAAAAAAATTCTTGCCGTGAACCGCGACATCTCACTTCGTGTCCAACTAAATACCTTTGTCGCTTTCCCCACTGTTCTCAGAACCCTCCTTTACTTTCACTCTAGCGTCAACTTTCTTCTTCTTCTAGATTAATACGTACATCTATACATACACTTCTTGTATTACAGCAGAGCATGTGGATGTGGCTTGCACTGCAGCTTCTAGGGTCAGCAGCTTCACACTGTCATTTTAAGTCACTGAAAGTCTCTGTAAGCCACCTGCTCTGTAGCAACGCCACAGACGAGACAGTACAGAGGGGGTACAGAAAGCTTTATGGACAAGAGGCTTCGCATTCACTGTACCAATGTTAAATTTACAAGCCAACATACTTGTGAGTCAAAATAAACTCCAGTGTTTATGGTGATGAAGTGTACTGATGGTCCTTTTGTAAATTATTGCTCATTGAGATTTTAGGGCTAATAGAAGGCTTTCTTTCCCTGTCAAACAGCTCGACTGTAGCTGTGATCAATAAGTTATACTAACAAGACTGTTAAATGATTTGGTTTCATAAATGTTCCATGGAGTTTATGTGTCACTAAGTTAACGTCAGCTCACCCATCACCCCACTTCCCCAGCTCCTCCCTTTTGCACAAATATGGTCATAAAGACGCCGATGGCCAAAATGCAAACTTGAGATTTCAGAAGAGCAGTTCGCAAACCAGTGTTTGACATCACAGTGGCTATGTGCTCTTCTTAATCTATGGTAGAGATGAGTGACAAATTAAAGGAAACTCCATGTGCCTCCAGAACAGCTTCAGGTATTTGTTCTACAAGACCGTGAAGTCTACTAGAATGACAAACACCATTCTAAAAAACAGAACAATCCTTCATTTGGTGTTTTGGTGATGGAGGTGGAGAGCGCTGTCTGTCGATCCAAAATCTCCCATAGTTGCTCAGCAGGGTTGAGATCTGGTGACTGTAAAGGCCATAGTATATGATTCACATCATTTTCATACTCAAACCATTCAGTTCGCCCGTGTGCCATCTGAATGGAGCATTATCATCCTGGATGAGACCACTCCCATCGGGTTTTTTAAACTGCATTTGTCACCCGTCTTCACAGTATATCTGGCTTCGCATACATAGGCAATAACCCGGGATCCAGATATTCCCAGTGACTTTATTTCTTCAGATGTATCCTACGAGCTAAACAAACACATACTCACAATGCCTTTGTGAATCCAACAGATGTAGACAGGCTGCAAAAGCCAGTGTCCTCTGTTACTTTCTATTTTGACTTTTATTGGAAAGGCTGCGTCAGTGTCTGTTTGGAAATGCCCAAGGCTGTGCCAACCCAGCCACCTGTGAACATACACCCATGGGGAGTGATGGACACACAAATAAACACACACAAGCGCACGCACACATGCACTTCCTCTGAAATATAAGAATAATCCAGAGGCAGGGCAGCTATAGAGTAACCCAATGCTATTCGCAAGCTGTGCTCCTCCCTACAGTATTGCTCCAAGACTCCACACAGACCCTGCTTTGACAGCCAACTCAATTAGTTTTACACACACACACACAGACACACACACACCCCGAAAGCTTATGAAAACCAGTGCAACTCAATCTGGCCCCGCAGCGCCACTCAAAACGCGGCCTGACAAAAGAGCGGGAAATGCCACATTCCTCCAGAGATGGGCCAGGTTACCGTGGAGACGGGCCAGGTTACTATGCAACCTGATCCTCAAAGGGGGGTCCAGGGGCAAATAAGCATAGCCTAATGGTTATAATGGGGGTAGGGGCACAGTAATGACACCGATGATGAAGGGAGGACGGAGAGGAGGATGACTGAAGGAGAAGGGGAGCGTGTCAAAGAGAAAACGGCTGTCTGTCACGGCGGAATGAAGGGAAACATGGCAACTGTCAAAGGGTTACAGAAACAGCATGATATGATTAGCTTGTCATGCACTGATAGACAATAACGGAAGAAGTATTCTTTACTTCACAAAATACTCCACTACAAGTAAAAGTGTGTAAGTATTATCGGCAAACTGTATGAAAAGTTGTCGTAAAATGGTCGAAGTCAGTGTTTAACAATTATATCGGATGTTTTTGGATTCATTTCACTGCTGCATTAATACGTATTTTGCATTTTACTGCGGCACATTGATATACTATTGGCAGTTTAATCTACAACAATGCATTATTTCATCATATAAAACATCTTCATATGTTTGTAGTGTCGCTGTGCTGTGAGAAACGTGTATTGCTAAAAAGCCAACTTTTCATTAGCTTTAAGCAGTTTATTTAGCTTAACTAAGAGGAGAATTTTAAACTCAACCACAAAGGAACATTTTATCCTTCAGTTTATCGCAAACATTAAAAATCAAGAGATAACATGGTTTTCACTGGAAGGGAAGGGGATGAAAAACCACTACAAGTAGCTAACATTTGTACTTAAGTGCAGGTAAGCACAGGGTAAAACTACTTCACTCAAATAGTTATTTTCCCCCACTGTTGATACATTAAAGTCTGATGCTGTGGTCCTGTATCTTATGACAATACATAAAACCACAAGAATGGAAAAAAAGAAATGAGCGGAAAATAAAGGAAAAGAGGAAATAAGTCATCAAATTAAAGAGTAAGAAACAGAAAAAAAACTTCACTAAACAGGATGTAAAGCTGTGTTAATGACGTTATTTATTAGAATAGAGCCTGCAGACAAGGGGAGGGCAGCCAGTCATTGCCTCAGCAAATGGAAGGCGTCCCTTTGGGGGCCATTTCAATGTGATTTTTTCACGTCTGATCATAAACAGCCATTGTTCCCCCACAGCTGTGTTTATTTAAATCTGTGTCTACAAAACTGGAGTCTGTCTCTTTGTGCTGCTCATGTGCAAACCTGCAGCTGGATTACGTCCAGGTTCCATTAAGATGTGATTATGAATTGATATTTTTGGATGTGGTTGCGGCTCAGTGTATTACAATGTGAGTCAAGACCGGTACATTAATACATGCAGGTGTGTCAAAACATACATACAACAGACTTCTTTATACGACACTGGTTGGAATTGAATGAAACAGACTGAATATAAATCACATGCTCAGAGTCCACCAAACTCATGAGGCTCTTTTAGCTCTTTAGTAACAGGATGCTCCACTAGGTTTACAGTTGCTAACTTCATGCAGTTGCTCCTGCTACTTTACAGTGGTGGAAAGTAATCAGTTACATGCACTCAAGTAGTACCATTTTGAGGTGCTTCAAATTTCCATTTCCTGCAAGTTTATACTTCTGTTCCACTATGTCTCAGAGACAAACATTGCGTCTTTTAGTCCAATACATTTGTCTGAAGGCTTGAGTTACTTTTCAGACAAAGATGGGACACAATGGATAATATAACAAGCTTTTAAAATACAACACATTTGCTAAAGATTAAACCAGTGGTTTCCAACTTTTTTTTTGTCCCAGTCCAGATGTCTTTGAGTTGTTAACACCTCCACCAAATAGTGACTTGATTTCAGTAACTGTTCACATCATCCAGTGAAGAAAATGTTCATGAAACTTTTACATCTGTCTTCTCCTATTACTCATGTGATGAGCCCTCAGTTTTATCTGGTGTCCTTGTGCATAAAGTGGTTTAAACTAACTCCAACTCCTGCAGCAACACGCTGCTCTAACACTGAAGCTTCAGTATTAATAATCTAATGATGTCATATATAATAATAGATTAGTCAGAGCCTTTGCTTCACTGTTTTACCTACATTTTGCTGATAATACTTAAGTAGGATTTTTCAAACATGACTTTTACTTGTAGTGGAGGATTTTTACAATGCACTGGTACTTTTATTTGAGTAAAGGATCTGACTACTTCTTCTTTTTCACTGACAACAGCTGCTACAGGGTTGATAAAAGGAGGTGGCTTTGTTAGATCTCTCCTCTATCTTCTACTTCATCAGTGTTTTCTCCATTATTTATGGTCTACCAGCGTCAAAAACAAAGAGAGAGAAAAACAAAAGCTGTACAATCGCAGCTCTTGTGCTCTCCTTGTGGTCTGGGTCAAAAAACCAAAAATAATGAGTGTAATGATGCTCAATAGCTGAAGTGAAGTGCATAATCAGGCCATAATTCTCTGTGGGCTCATGACTAGGAGTGCCCCTTTCACATTACACCCAGTCATGTGACTTATTATTTATATAAAAATACTGACATGGTGCAGCTTGAGTAGAGATATCAAAATTCTTCTGAATCACTGCATCAGATTCCGGTGGACCCATGACACAGTAAACATGACACACAAAAATGCATCAAGGTCTACAGTTATTCCAATTTCCACCGTGCAACTGTCACGATCCAGTACACGAAACCTGAAACTTAAAGGAGTCAGCCGTAACCCAGTGTTATTAGCATTCCTGAGGAGACGCCAAAGTTTAAATAGTGTGACTGCGCACTGTTCTGACGGAGCCCAAACCGGCAAAAAAAAAAAAAGGGGGAAATATTCCCCGTAAAGCAAAAGCGAATCATCTATGGGTCATGTGTCAAGGGGAGATTTGAGCAAACCTGCGTGTATGTGTGGGCAGGAGAAAAGAACACAAGCACTGTATGTGCAACGGCCTGTTTTACAACACAGATCAAATATTTAAACTGAATGTAACCGCAGCAGCTGGTTTAAATAAACCCGGGTCGACCTTACATTTTGGATGAGACGGGGGGACCGAACACTTTGTGATCCAAACTAAACTGTAAAGCAAACAGCCAGGTCCAGTCCCACAACACCAACTCAAAATGGATTTAAAGAAGCGGCACAGTGAAAAGACATGTGATCCAGTGTGTATTTATAGTACGCTGAATGTATGTATGCGCTGTATGTTCAAATGGTTTGGTTAAAAGCATACTGATGTTTAGCTTCCATCATATCCAACGTGTGCAGGATGTGAATGTGTGTCAGAAAGGTCACAGGCAGAGGTGGCTAGTAACAAGTTGGATTTATCTTATTACATGTATACAAAAAATAATAATAAATAAACACTATATAGACCAGGGGTGTCAAACTGCGGTCCTCGAGGGCCACAATCCAGCATGTTTTAGATGTTTCCCTCTTCCAACACAC
>JAPQRN010022097.1:5165-26121 GCA_037367275.1 Coranthus polyacanthus | reverse complement strand
CACTGGAGGGTGATGAAAGTTAGTGAACAGCTGCTTACTGGACTGATCTGTAAGCAACTTCTGCTTTTGTGCTTCTTATCACCTCTCATATAACAACACACCTTCCTCTTCCTCATCTTTCAGCAACTTAATATCATCATCATATCAATGCATGTGATAAAATATTGTCAGACTGGTTATAATCACATTCGAGCTTAACATTAATGAATACAATCAGACTGGTCTCTCATAGTCTCCGGTCTTCATTAGATCCCGATACTGTTCTTTTAATACTTTTATCATATTATAAATGACAGAGGCATGTGTTTCATTAGACGTGAGATGAACTGTGAACTGCTTATTTCCAGTTTGTTATTAATCTGCTTACACAGCAGCACATTTGTCGTCGTTCAGCATCTTGTCATTATAAACCACGCCTTTCACACTGCCTTCAGCTGCCCCCGCCCTGCCAAAAAAAACCAAAAAACAAGACAAGTTTTTAAAAAACATTTTTATTCCAAAATTCATTGGCAATATGTAGATGGTGATAAAACTCAGTGGGGTGTTTTCTGAGGGCTACACTCATCTGTTGACGTCTTCTTTTCTGTTTTTATGTAACAAAACATGTAACAAAACAGCTTCCTTATCTTTTAGTAATTTATCATTAAAAATCATTCTATCTGACTTTGTGGTCTGCTTTTTTAATCTTGGCCAGAATATATGTTAATGTTTCAGCTTCCGTCAGTCTGGGTCAACCATGGGTGAGATCAGGGTGAGATCAGACCGTCTGTATTGCAAAGGGTCTTGTCCGTGTGTGGTCTCTGCTCTGCTGGGATTGCTGTGCTGTGCTGGTTTGCTGCTACTTGAGGTGCTGGCTCAGGTGCTTCTCCACCTTGTGCCCACAGTCTGTTTGTGGACTACTGTTTTGAAGCCTGTGAGAAGTAAGGGTGCAGAGGCTGTTCTGGCATCCCCCTGGTGGACGGAGGACCCCCCCACCCCGCCTCCATCCTGGGTTCCATGTATAAGATAAGTGTGGTCACAGAAATACCTGCGAATTCTTTGTCAGTGCTCCATGCTCTTATCATCGATATATATCATTTGTGTACTTTGTTTGCTGTCAGATCATTATCTGTTTGTGAGTAAATAACAGCGTTGGTGGTTGATGTTTGATGAGGGCTCAGCCACTTTTTGTCTCTATGTACATACATGATATACATGGTTATTATTCCTTCCATATACTACTGTCTGTTCAGGCAGTCTGGAACAGTCCAGCCCCCTTTTGAAGTATGTTCCCACAGCTGTGGCCCAAAGTATATCCTCAGTTATATTTCAACAGAGCATTGTTATTAATATAATAGTTATATGTGGTTTCGCTGTCGACCACACACACACTTTCATCTAACTACGTGGATCTTGGATACACAGTACTTGAGAAAAGTGGATCTGGACAAGCCCTGGCAGTGCTCCTTGGTACCTTGCTCAGGATTAGATTATGATTAGACATTTATTACATACATTTTATTAGACATCATCCCCTTTAAGGGATAGGGTTTCTGTCACAAAACAACAGACAACAACTGTCTTTAAACAACAGTACGTGATGCATATGAATATTAAAACTTTTTTTCATTGTTCATAGTAGACGTTTAAAAATGTTTCCTAAATGTCCAGGAAACGTGTTCCCTCATGTAGAAATTGCTATTAATTTGACATTAATGCCAGTGTTGTCTGTTGTTTTTTTGTGTGTTTTTGTTTTCATTCTGCACATGTTTTCTTCTTCAACGACCTCTGGTTCTTTGTTCAGAGTGTTTTTCCATTAACTCTCTTTCTTTATCATTTCATCTGTGCTACGTGACAGACAACAGGAGCACATATAGCGCATGGTTGAATTATCAACATAAAGAATCAGAGCTGTATGTATATATATACATATATATGTGTGTGTGTGTGTGTGTGTGTGTGTGTGTGTGTTTCTATGCCTCAGCTTGACTTTGTTTCACTGCTGTATTTATACTATTATTTACATGTTGCCTTGTTGAGCCACATTTTTTTCACAGATCCACAAATTTTCCATTTCACAAGGTGAGTCGTTCCAGCTGTTTTCCTCTCCAAAGAACTTTATTTCTCCACAGTCTTCATCCGTACCTTTGAAGTTGTTTGGCTCATCAGGGACCCAGTAGCTGAAACATAGATACGTTTTCTATTAAAAAAAAAACACAACTCACAAAGTATTTTCACCAATTGCAACATGCAGTTAAATTTTGACTAAACACTAGCTAATAATCAGTCAGTCGATTTTCACCTTATCTCAGTGAGTGAAAGTCTCCATGAAGTGCTATTTGCGTTTGTGTATTTCTGCGCTTTCTGCAAAAACTGGGATCTAGGGAAGCTGGCGTTCCTGAAACGCACCGTCTGCGCTCAGGGTTAGGGATTGACAACCACCTGACCCCATGACGACCCATGTGATGACCTAACTAAAGAGGGAACCAGGTATCACTGCTTTTCAACACAAAGTTGAGAACAAACAGACCTTGTGTTCACTGGAGTCCCGTCCACCCATTTCCATATCCCCTCCGTCTCATTGTCAGTCAGTCCGATCCACACGCGGCTTTTGAATTTTCTTGTTAAGTCCTAATGGGCAGAACGAGAAACAACCAGTAATCAGCTGAAGATAATTATAACCAGTTCTTTGTTTTTCTTCAACAATTGTCATTTAAACACAGCACACACCAGTTCTTCTTTGCTGTTGATGATGACCAGGTCTGCACCTCTCTGCAGACAGTCGTCTCTGCTCTCCTGCCAAGACTTCGCTATTACAGATTTGTAATAGAAACTGTTGTTTGAATACATCCATCCTTGTTGGGTGTAATGAACTGTAGAGAACGAGAACAAGTTCATTACTATTATTAGGGGAAGAATAGGAGTTCGGAAAAAAAAACTAATTTAATCTAATCCTAAAATAACCGATGCTACTACGATGCTACTACATGTACAAATAGAAATAATAACAACAACACTTCATTACAGTTTTATTCTCACCAAAAATACTGTGCGTCCTCTTCAACTCGTCACTTTCTTCGGTCAGGTTTTTGATAACAGCCTCAAAATGTTGTGTGAATTCCTCACAAATGTCTGTGAGGTTCCCTTTTGTTACTGTAACACAGAGGTCAGAGGTCAACACAGAGGCTGAGGTATTGAGCAGAAAGATGTTCCACTTTGTGTCAGTGAAGGTGTGGACGGTGGACTAAATCAACATCTTTAACATGACATAAGACAGTTAAATAGATTTCAAATGCTCATATTAACTATGGACATGAATCTGTGAACTGTAACAAAGCAACGACTTTAAACATTTTACATTTGTCTTGTATTTATCGTAGGTATTTATTGTAATATATTCTTGCACAGAGCATGTTATGGCACAAACAGTTCCTGTGGGATTAATGAAATTCTTCTTCTTTTCTTATCAGCCTCAATATGAAATGCAAATGGGCATAGATCACACAGTAAGCATGTTAAAAATGTTTTAGGAATGTTATTTAGTTATTTCATGTAATCGTCGTATTGTCGTTTCAAAGCCAAAACAATGTAATTTACTGTATGTTATTATGAACATGACTCTGGTAAATTAATAATCATTACTTCAGAGGCTTTAATAATAGATAATTGTTGCAGATGTGGTATTCAGATGTATTTATTTTTGATTAAATAATTAAATCAGGCCACAAAAGGTGGAAAGAAATGTTCACACAATGTTCATATTTAGTATTTTGAGATGAATTACCACTAACAAGTGCTGAAGGTTATGCTCACGAGCAACCTGCTAAATGGGTTACATTTTGTTTCATTTATAGGAACGCAGCAGTGAGCCAAGACACGTACGATAAAAATACATTTAGAAAGAGCACATAACTTGTAACTACTGTGTAATTATAGAAGACATTACCACTTTAACGTTTGAATAGTGAATTGTGATATAAATGCACCATGTTGACCAAGTGGAGACATTATGTACATGTTACAGAGACAATGTAAGATGACTCACAGAAAGTAAGACGCAGAGAAACGTTGAGAGCAGCTTGTAGGATACAGAAGAACCCAAAACTCACAACGATACATCTGAAGAGTTTTCTTTCTGTGTGCAGAATTCCGCCCAAAAAATGTAAAATACAAACTGTAATGACAAATAAGCTCCAACAAATCAAACTTTTGATGCAGACATATTGAGACGATTCTCTGTTGGTTTGTTAATCGCTTGTCAAAGACTGTTTCATCAGTAACAATACAAACACCTCACAAACATCTACACGCTTCCCTCCGAACAACAACAATCAACATGTTTCATGCAGTAAATAATATGAATGTTACTGTCATGGTTAAAACTTCCCTTTAAATGTTGAACTGTTGTTGTCTCACCTGGCGCTGACGCGTACTTTCCTCGTTTTGAGGAAACACTCCTGCCTGAAGAAACAGACAGATCTATCGTCTCGTACTCGTCTTCGTGATTGAATTTCACCATATTTCAATATCCACTGGAGGATGATAAAAGTCAGCGAGGTGTTTTCTGAGGACTGGACTGAACTTCTTCTGTGTTTCTTGTTATCCCTCTGCTGATATAAGAGGACAGCCTCCTTATATTTCAGTAATGTATCAGTTCAAATCACTCCGTCGGTCAGTGAGACCAACAAACCCTTCTGAACGAGTGAAACATGTGACTCTTTATGATTGATGTCATGGGAGTTTATTAGTCATACGTTATATATCCTGCCTGAAGCATCAGCATCGTTAAATGTTATAGATCTGAACAATTTTGCAGCTTGACTGTGTTCGACCGTTGTATTTATACTCAAAGATACTTTTTCATGAATCCAGATCTAGCTCAATAATTGAAAGTCCTCATGAAGTGCCGTTTGTGTTTTCATATTTATGTGTTTATTTATGCGTTTAGTCTGCTCTGATTGGTGAACTCCACCTGTGGTGCAACGAACCATTTAGACGATCCATAACTTTAAGTAAGTTGAAGGTGCACCGGAAACACGATTCGTTATACACATGTGCAAAAGCACTACTTCCTGTCACGAGTAATTCCAAATAAAATGTGTTCTAGATGTAATTAATTTAATCTTATCGTTGGTTTAGCTCAAGTGGCAACAAACTCGGCTCCAAAATGAAGCCAATGCGGAAGTAACTTAAATATTATATGATATATCGGATTATATTATATACTCTGCATATAATGCAATTGGATACCCAAGTGTGTACAGAGAAGACATTAAAACTTCTTGAATCATCTTCACATTAATTGCGTTCAATCCTGAGGTAGAAAAGGCCACAGTGTCAAAATGTGAGCCTTCTAGTCCGTGGCATTGTGGAGATTTTCACTGTGACAGTTGGGATCCCTGGCCGATCCCTGGCTCTGCTGGTTGTGTCTCTTCTTTACGTTTTTATAAACACTGTAATCAGCTATAATCATCTTTACTTCTGTCGCTTGCACGTTGAGTCAGTCGTTTATTTTCAGATACACATTTCACCAGGTTTTTTTAAAAAATATGACAGAGAAGATGCAGATAAGAAATGCAGAGAGCGGCGTGATAAAGTGCAGATTTTTTTACACTTCAACAGGATGTGACTTAACAACTACTAGCTGTGGACACAAACTACTGTATTTATATGTTTTATTACTTCACACAACTCATCGGCTAAAATGTGAGATTGATTATATTTACATTTGTATTCAAATTGAAAAGGTAGCTGAAGCGTAAAAGTACCTGCACTGTTGTAATCTTTAACCAGAGGATGAACGATGCCGTTTACTGCGTAAAAGGAATACACTGTATTTCAAGGGTGGGTCAAAGAGCTTAACACGCCATAGCAGCGTGGTTGGCCTTCACGTTCTCACTCCCAACTCGACACATTTCGACAACTAGGTTAGAGTGAGGGGAAAAGAGGCGGCGGAAACGCTGATATGAGAAAGATAAAGAAAGAAAATGCACAAATAGACGCAGCATGAACAGGAATCTCAATCTCCTGTGTGTAAATCCACAGACTTTGGTGTGAAGCCATAACCATCTCAACCACCTCCCACTAAAGGTTTTGCTACATAACAAAGTCACCTGGCCCCATTTCTGGCATCTGAGGATTTACGTTGACTTCTCTCTGGTACCCTTTGCCAAGCGGCAAAATTTGATGACCTTGGAGTGTAGTGACACTGGATTAGTGGCTGAGTTATAAAGCTATTGTCTTTTCACAGATCCAGACATTTTCATTTGTACACGGTAGATCTTTCCAGCAGTTTTCCTTGTCTTGAAAGTCTATTTCCACGCAGTCTTCATTTGTACGACCAAAGCTGTTTGGCTCTCCAGAACACCAGACCCTGAAATCCAAACGCAAACAAACATCCAGTATGATATGATAAAAATCACAACGTGTCCTTTCTTTCTTTCTTTCTTTCTTTCTTTCTTTCTTTCTTTCTTTCTTTCTTTCTTTCTTTCTTTCTTTCTTTCTTTCTTCACAGAGCGGCACAGACCAGAGAGTTTAACACGACTTAGAACTAAAACTGGTTTAACTCGAATACATTAGTCATGTGTAAACCTTGTGGTCAGTCGCGAGCCGTCCACCCATTTCCAAACCCCCTCTGTCTCTGAGTCAGTCAGTCCAATCCAGGCTAGTCTTCTGAATTTTCTCAGGAATTCCTTAGAGGAGAAACAAGCAGTAATGAACGGTCCACGGTTCACATAAATAACGCCGTCTTTATTCTAGTTTCGGTTCACACAGACCTGCTCTTCTCTGCTGTTGATAATCACCATGTCTGCACCTCTTTGCAGACAGTCATCTCTGCTCTCTTGCCAGGTTTTCTTTGTAGAAGAAAAGAAATAGAAGCTACCTCTGTAATACACCCATCTCTGGCTCGAATACTGACCTGTTGATTCAAAAATAGAAATGTGTCAGTAATCTGTGGGCGTGTGGCTGTATTTTGTGTTGAGTCTCTCTTTAAGCCCAGCTTCAACAGACAACTTTGCATTTTTATTATTATAAAACTGAACTTGCATTAATCTCTTACGTTTGATTTATTTTATATATTTTGGGCCTGTGCGACTGTAATACTAATAGTACAGTAATAAAACTAAACCTTGCGCTGGAAAGTCCCATCTTTTTTTATTAACCAGATTTTCAGGGCGTGTGAAACTTGCTAGGTTTAATCTACCCGCTGATAAAACTATGCAACCCTCATTTTTGATGTACAGTAGTTTCATGATGATTCTCACCAAAGTTTATCAGCTTCCTTTTCAGTTGATCTCTGTCTTCAGTCAGGTTTTTGTAACTGGCCTTAATACCTGGATAAGAGGCACAGTTTACAATCAAAGATGGCATTAAAATATTATTATATATATATATATATGACAACAGTAATGTTGTAACCAAGACCTAGTCATGGCCAAGACCAGAGTGTATCAAATCTGAGACAAGACCTGGGTTTTGAGGAGTTGAGACCAAGTCAAGACCAGACCAGACACAGCAAAGACATCAAAGCAACCATGGTTTTCAAAGTTTCACATTTTCTTAAGATCTCGGATTGAACAGAAAACGCAATGCTTGGTGAAGTTTACTCTTTTCCTGAGTCAGTAAGCTAGTGTTTAGCATTAGCTCACCCATGACCCCTCCCACACGGCTCTGACCCCTTGCGCTCCCACAGCTCTACTCCTTTTGTCTAAATATGGTCACTTCCAGCTCCAAAAAGCCAACATGGCGGAGGCCAAATCACAAACTACTGGCTTCAAAACAGCGGTTCCTCCGGTCACACACTATCATTAATACTGTGCCTAAGCAAAATGAAAGTGTGGCCGTGCCCTCGATTTGACCGGGATTTTAAAGTTAAAGAGTAGCAATCCAAAAAATCACTTTTCAGCTTCTAAACTTTCTTACCTCTTCAGAGAAAAACTGCAATAACTGCTAATATTTAGAGAATGAGATGTACGTTTGTCAGTATCAGACCAGAGTGGCTCCTGGAAAAAGAACTATTGACTTTTTTAGAGAAAGGTCAATGTAAGTCTACGGGATCCAGGACTTTCTGGAGCCAGCACCCAGTGGCCGCAGCGGTATTACACTTTAAACATACTTCTCTGTGCCCCGTTTCCTGCAAAATGTGTTACTTTATCTTCATGAAATACAAGCAGACATTAATTTGGAGTGATTATTAGTATAGGCTCTTCATTTTACTTACCAGCATTGATTCTCTGTAGTTCGTCTCTCTCTTCCATCACTTTTGTGCAGTTATCGTCGATACCTGGAGGTGAGACTGCCGTGATTACCAAATTAATCACAGAATGTCTAGCAAGTGGATCGAAAAAAAATTAAGCTATTTTACTCACAAAGAAAAAGATGCAAGCACATGTTCACAGTAACAAGGATACACAGGAGAATAAAGCTCGCAGCGATCACTCTCTGCAGTTTTCGCCCTGTGTGAAGAAATCGCACACGGTCACTCCCTATTAAATGACTTCTGTCTTACCAGACATCGCAGCAGCCACTTCGTTATCGTCAGGACGTTACTTACCGTTGTGACTCCTGACTGAGGCGTCGGGGTACGTTTCGTTTTCGTAGGCAGCCATATTTCACACACAGGAATCTGAATTCTTATATCTGTGCTCCAAGGGGGAAAAAAAAACAATACAATGCGAAATGTGTGATTTGTTTCTTCTTTTTATGTGTTGTTCACACGCAGCACTTCCTCATTTTAGATCCTTCCTCAAACAAGAGATTGTTGGTCATCCCTGATTCAAAGAATTTTATCATACTTTGAGGTTTTTCTTTTTTCCGCCGCAGTAATAGTGCACAACACAGTGTTTTAAAACCTTTATATACTGTGCATCAGCATCTTATGAGACCCATTTTAAAATCCAAATATCTTGTGAGGTTGTTTGACTAGATTGTTTCCAATCGTTGCAGTGAGTTCGTGGGGATGCTGTAATTAAAAAAATAAGATTTGTGATGGTGAACATGCTCAATGTTTTATGAGACAATGTGATTTCAAAATCAATGAATGATAACTTTAGTAACCAAGTACAACGATTCACTTCTCCCTCATTACATCCCAAAAACTGAGACTAGGGTGAATTAATAGAATAAATAAACGCTGCATTTGCTAAACAAAAGAGGCAGTTTTAACAAATGTTAAGTTGGGTTAAACATGTTTAAATTATTCATGTATTAAACTCTAAACAACTCCAGTAGAATAAAAACCTAACTTTATAATACTGTGTAGAACAAGTAAGGAAACTGATTTATTTGACTCATTTTAAAGTCGTTGATATCAACCATTTTAAATTTACACATGATTTTGTCCCTTTTTTAAAGCCATTCAAAAGTGAATACAGTTTAATGATACTTTGATGATGGAAGAAATTGTTGTTGCTGGAAAAAAAAAAAAGTCTTTGCATTCATTTATTAGGAAATATTTGTACTGTTCATTCAATAGATTTGAAATTCTTGAAAAATTATTAAAATGTACAGAAATGATTGAAGTAAATCTAATTAAATGTCGCCTCGAGCTTTAGTCGATCTAAAATCCAAATATAATCATTACGTTTTTGAAATATTTGGAAAATCTGACAAAATAAAATAACAAATATTTAACACGTTTGACTCTACTTTTATACTTTACTCTTAATCAGGTTGCATTAAATATTTCGGTTGAAATGAGTACTTTTGATCGACCTTTTAAAAATACATTTGACAAGTTTAAATCTACTCCGTAACATTACGATGCACTTTGACGTCTTAAGTTTGGCCGAATGAAAAGACCGATTACTGCAGTAGAATTGAAAAATGTACTTTATTATTATTACATTACAGACAAATAACTCACATTTCACAGCCACACTTTAAAGCAGAGCAACGATTTGAACTGACGCTATAACGTATTCTCACGTATTGAAAATGTGTGGTTTTGATTAACCCTCATGGGTTCTCTGGGCCCTTTTAGGGATTCTCAATTGTGTTTTTTGCTCTGATTTTGGCAGGTTTTATGCTGAGATGATGATATCTGGCAAAGATTTTTATTTTTTAAGATACAACACTGGAAAAAAAAAAAAGATTTCCACTGTCTAGACCAGAAGCCTCCCATTCTTCCTCCAGGAGCCCTTTTTGGCCCCATTGACTACCACTTATATTTTAAATATGATCCTATGATTTACCTAAAAGGGGAAAAGTGTGATTTTTTTTTAAATTTTTTGTAATAGCGCAAAAAGAATCAAAATCAGCGTTGCTGCTAATCGTTGACATATCCCAGACTGATTTTTAAAAAAAAAACACTTGTGTGTAAAAAAAAAGTGTCATGATGTAAATAAACTGGCATTTAAAGGGTTAAAATGATGAAAATGAATTCACCTTTGCTATACACGATGAGGACTGGAGTTAATGTCTTCATGTTTCATATTTTTAGTGACCTAAAAGGACCTTAAGAGGAGAAGTGTGATTTTGTCCCGAGGGTTAAATATATTGTACATTATACAAAGTGTCACCAGAAAGAGGAAGCGTATGATGAAAGCCACACTTTTCTGATGAATTCCAATCTGTGCTGTTGTCATGGCGACGTCGCTGACTCGTCTGACGTCCTGTCTGTGGCGTCGCCCACCTTCGCTGACTGTCTGCTCTGACTACGAACATGAACACGCACCTTTCTGTGTATTAATAGAAACATTAGGAATACGATCCCAGTGCATATGACAAGAAGAGAAGGCAAACGTACGAGTCATTATACCGTATAAAATATAAACCTGAGCATGTTTGGAGAAGGTTTGAGTGTTTAGGTTCTTACAATGTTTTTTTTGTTAAATGATGATCTCACATTGTTAACATTGAACTATAGCGATGGAAGTGTGTCCGAGAGGTTTCATTTTGAAAGGTTCAGTGTGTAAGGCCCTAAAGAAGCCGCTACAAACATGACTCATCAGATCCAGTCTTTGTGTTTTTGGCGAAAGGGGAGAATATCTCCAACGTAGTAGGTTTACTTTAACGTTAACGCCTTAAAACAAACAAACAAACAAACCAAAACCAAAAAAGTAGAAGGAGAAGGAGAAGTCCTTTCTGAGAAAACACTGCGATGCAACAATGACGCTTATTTTCATAATTATGAATATTATACTCCATTTCTTCAATTAGACCCCCTAAAGCCCCAGAAATCTTAAACACTGAACATTTAGGACATCAACAACACACATACATACATACATCGATAGCACTGATTCAACTCTGCACTTCATTCGTGGCTCATCAAACAGGTTTTCTTTTTTTGACTCGTCACTTTCTTCAAAATGCTTCTTTTTTTCTTTCTTTTTTTTTTTACGGCCGGTTGTTCTCTTCAGTCGTGTTGTTGCAACTGGTCTGTAACATCCTCTCCGTTTCCCACTCCAGTTTTCCTGTGGTTACTGTGTTAGGCACATTAACAGAAAGACGCTGTTAAACGTCATCCCCTGCTTCAGTGTTTCAGCAGCACGCAAATAAAGTACTTACATCGTAAAACCAGAACAAGGATTCCAACCAGGAGGAGAAGACACAGCAGGCTGAGAAGAACCGTGGTACCGCATCTCGAAGATCTCGTTACCTCTGTTCCACCCGAAGCTACGAGGAAAACATTTGTATTAATAGACGAGACGAAATACACTTCAACGTTACTACACTTCAAGAATTTGTGAAATGAAATTGGTCATGAAGTATTTTATTGCCACAAAATATCTAAAGTGCATCAGTTGTCAGTACGTGCCCTCGTGGTTCGTACTTGATAAGACCGTTGTCCATTATCTTGTTCTCTCTGCTTTTCTCTAAATGTACAAACCTTTTCAGCTTAAGACCCACAAGAGGAATGTGTGTCTCCTCAGAACCCGAACTTACAAAAACAACATCATGGATGTACACCTTTACCAACTCTTCCACTGTCAAAACACTGTCTCTAAAAGTCTCTTGTTACTTTTTTTTTTTGTCCTTTTGTAATCTTTTGCGTCCTTTTAATCTTTTTACATCTTTTACGTTCTCGTCCTGTTTTCGCGTTTTACGTCACGTCCGCCTCGTTGTCGTCTTTGTCTTTTGCAACCGAGGTGTCTCTTTCGCATTGGCTTTGCTGAGGTCTTACCCATTGCTCTAATGTAGATCTGCTGTCTTATCTACACGTACACCAACAATAACGCGCACTGATAAACATCTCCGTCAGCAAATTTTACAGCCAAAGCATTGCAAATGTCTGAATAATGAACGTATCCTTGTACCTGTAAGTGCGGCTGTAGTCCCGCTTGGCTCCATAGTCCATGTTAGCAGGTTCTCATAAGTATCTTCAGCACATTTTACCTGTCTGTTGCTGTAAATAGGTATGGATGTCTCTGCATTAGCATAGATATCTGAAGGTTGTTCCATCGGAGTCTGCAGACGGTCTGTTCTTCGTGTGAAACTGAGTGCTGTCTTCTTTGAGTCACAACATTTCCCTCTTTGGCCTACATGTTGCAGCTGCATGGCAGTGGTTAGGAAGACATTTGGTTAAATGTTTCAAAAACCATCACTGCTCTAAATAAACAACACATTCCTATGAAATGCTTAAACAGGGCGGCTTAATTAGGTTCGGCGTACCTCGATCTAAATAGAATGACACAACACTCAGCACGTCAACCAGCAACAGGTTCAGTTTATGTTTAAGTTCATGCAGTAAAATGATTTGTTGAGCGTGTGTGTGTGTGTGTTTGTTGTTCTGTTTAACAAAAAAAAAAAAAGGGAAGGACACGGGCTGACAGGCAAGAAAACCGAACCAAACAGTGTTTATTAACAAGAAATAAAGCTTACAGTCCTCAAACACAAAAAGGAGCGCAAGAGAGACACGAAGAATGCCGGCAGAAAGAGTTAGAAAAATGAACTGACTGGGACCAAAGGGGAAGGCGAGTGGTGTTTACATGTTTATCAGAGACAAGGAAAGATCCTCAGAGGCTTCATTTACTTGATGTTACGTGTTCCAGGATCCGAGTCCTTCCTCTGGAGAATGTTAAAGGATGCTTCTGTGGATCCTCTTTAAGTGTGGCAGAAGTTTTACTTTTTAATAGCATTGGCCCGCATTTTGTTCGTACCGTATCTCTGAATGATTTGTTAATTTGGTACAGTTACATATTTATATTTATGTAAGTACTTGGCCCGCCTGTGTCCGGTGCCATTGACTGCCTGTACACCTTGCCTGACGCTGCCGGTGAAGAAATAAGGAGTGAGCATTTTCTACACCTTTAACGAGCTTTGAGTCTTTCAACCCTAAGACGAGGGAAACTCAGCTTCAGAGAAAAAGACGCTTCCCCACAGAGTTGAAATCAAACATGTGGCGTCAAAAGACCGTGAAATTAAAGCTCAAACTGTCGGGTTTGATACTTGGATTACAGTGCATTACGGAGCCACTCTCCTTTCGCAGATCCAGAAGTTTTTAACGTCACATGCTATGTCATTCCAGTTGTTTTCAGTGCCTTCGAGCCTTATTTCTGCACAGTCTTCTCTTTTGCCCTTGTTGGGTTCCCCTGGGCCCCAGTAGCTGAAAAACAGAACAAAAGGATTATTTGACCGACAGCAACGCGGTAGATCGTGTTTCCTGTGATACAGATCTATGAATCCAAAAATCGGAAGGAAAATTGAAGGTCTTTAGTTTCAGCAACCTTTTGGTCAGCGGAGTCCCATCCACCCATGTCCACATCCCTTTGATTTTCCTGTCCCTCAGTCCAATCCATGTAAACCTCTGAAATTTTCTCGTCAAGTCCTTTTTTATTGCAGAGAAAAAACAAACAATATTCACTTAAAATGCTATCTATTCTCTTCGTATTTGTCAGTGTTTCTCTCTCGAACACAAACGAAATCCCACAAACCTGCTCCTCTTTGCTGTCGATGATCACCAGGTCTGCACCTCTCTGCAAACAGTCGTCTCTGCTGTCCTGCCACGTTTTCTTCACAGAAGAGACGTAGTACAAGCTCAAGCGGAAATATACCCATCCCTCTTGGAAATAGGGATCTGAGATTAAAACAACACTAATGATAAACAGCGACAAAATCTGGACAGTCAGAATGTACACTATACAGAATGCATAGACTATAGCTGCTTGTGTTATTTCACTTTGATGGTCCAGGCTGAAATATGTACAGTTTGTGATCTCTGCAATGCAGTTAAAATGTTCTCACCTAAATTAATCCCTTTCAGAACGTCCGTCAGGTTTGTGCCAACAACTGCTGTCTCACTATCGGCGCCGTCTAAGAGAAGAAGAGAGACGCTTTAAAGATGCGCCGTGTCAAACGTTCACATAAACAATACTGGGAGAGAAGGCAGGACATTTTAACACCAAGAAGAAACAACACAGCATCAAATCAGCGATTGTGATTGAATTTACTCATGATTATTAGCAAAGTTACAGGCTGAAAGTTGTTTACACGTACTTTAGGCCAACTGGAACGTCCCTTTACTCACTCTTGTATCAAGCCATTTTTCCAGTAACGTTTTGATGGTTTTGTGTTTCTTTCTAATTTGGCTTCCTCAAACTCTGAATCTCAACCACCCACAAACTCTTACACAATCCCAGAAAAGACACAGAGTCTATAAATAAAGCAGGTGAATATTCTGTAATAATATCTTTGCATTAAAACGCGTCCATCGTTTCAGAAAGAGCGATGGTGTGGGCGGTTCTTCTGGTAAACAGGTCCACTTTCTTGTCCCTCAGTAACACCGGGTTCAAAGGTTAGAGGGAAGTTGAAAGTGAAAAGTAAAAACACAGCACGAGATCACTCACGGAGAACAAGACGCAGTGAAATGTTGAGAGCAGCTTGAAGGACACACAGGAGTCCAAAGCTCACGAGAAGCCGCCTGTTTAGCTTTCTCTCTGCGAACACAAATCACAAACAGACACGAATTCAGTGGCCTGGTCAGAGAAACAGGTTTACGCTTCATGCAGCTGACAACCAGTCAGTATTTCAATCTCGGAGATTCCCGCTGCTTTTTTCTGACTCACTGGACACTTTATCAAACATCACTGACGAGTCAAAATGCTGAGTTGTAGACTAACTGCAACGTCTTATTAAGTTGAAGTCACTTGAACCTGTACATAACGATGAACCCTGACATAAAGCCAATCTGCAGTCCTTCTCCTGTGACACGTTTAGCTCCACAGCAGAGCAGCTCAAAGTGCTTCACCTCGTCCTCCTTATCTTCACAGCGAAGTCCCGTCCGTTAAGAACTGATGAGCCGCACGTTTTACTTTCAATAAGGGAGCTGTTGTCTCGGCCTATAGTTGGCAATAGGCAACACATAAAACTACAGTAATCCTTTGAATCTTACAGTTGATAAGAGGCTGTTACTATTCATTCAAATTAATGACTGTTTTTGTTGTTGTTGACTGGTTTTACAGCCAAGCAAAGTCTGACCACAGTCCAGGTCAAAGCTGTTAACAACAAATCAAAATTCTTTCTTTTCTGCCCCAAAACATATTAGTGGTTTGACACGTGATTATGATCAAGAGGTTATACATAGAAATAAAAAGTTGGACATGAATAAGTACTCCGTTGAGGGTCAGTGTCTCACCAGAGCGGCTCCTGGGTGAAGCATCAGGTGTGTTTACGTAATCCATGCTGAGTTCGGCCGCCGCTTCGTCTGTACAACTCTGCTTGTTGTTCACTGACTGTGTGCACTGTGACAGCGTTACTGGAGGAGATGTTTTCTAAGAATCTATCACACCGTTATTGGATTCACTTCTTCTTTTTATGTTTCCTTCCACTTGCAGACGACGTCCTTTGGGCTCTTCGTCACATTCACTCGAACAGCTTCTCCACATAAAGAGGCTTTGGCTGCATCTCAAACCCCAGAGTCTTGGTGATGATGGCTTGACGGTTTTAGTGAACTCACCCTTCCACACGAAAGCATATTTTAATCACAAAAATAAAACGATGACTTGACATTTGACTGCAAAAGTGAATGAGGGATTTCAACAACATTTGCAGGAACTTGAAAGACATATTCTCATTAAAAATGTAGGATCTGCTGAAATGCATTTAGATAGTGTTTTAGAGTTTTGTTTATCTTGTACTGAAGTGGATTAAAATTCATCTTTGCAGCTCTGATGAAAAAAAAAAACTTTTTCCTTTCTTTCTCTGCCATTGTAGCATCTCCTGCGCTGGAGTGTTTTTTTTAATTTTTTTTTATTTAATGTTTAAAGTTGTCGCGATAACACAGTGATAACAGAAAACAAATCATAATAATCAGCGTCTTGTTTTCCCGTCGCATATTGTGCAACGTGGAAAGCACCGTCATGTAGCTGTAATTTAAACAGGAAAAGGTTGTTATCTGTAAATCAACTGGACCTTAAGTTCCTGCTTCTAATATCAGTGGTTTATGAGTATGAACTTAACGCTGTTTTATTTCATTTGAGCAGATGAAAGATGAAACTTACACCCAAAACTAATACTCCAACATTCACGTTATCTACTTTATTGGATTCACTGATCATAAAACACTCCTTTTGCCTTTGGAATAATCTTGGTATCATGTTTAGTTTAATAGTTATTCGAAGAAAAAAAACAAAATTAAAATCTGCTCATAACCTTTTGAGTTATCTTGCTAACAGACAAACAAACAGACAGACAAACAAACGCCCGCAAAAACATAACCTCCTTGGTGGATTTAATAAGTAAGAAACAATCCTCATCGCGTTGAGAGGAAAAGCAGGATAAAAGATGCACATGAACACACAATTGTACATATATTTAAATGCTTCCATTTTTTTGTCTCTATTTTTAGCCAAATACCAAGCGATGTACAGTCTGCGTCATACGCCATTTCCACATGACTGTACCTTCCTCTATTTTCTCTACTTCTTTTTTTTTATCATGTCGTAATAGGTGAAATAATTCACATGCCCTTAAACACAGATTTTCCTCCCCTGACTTTAGACTGAAACTAAAGTCAACCAGCACAGAGACATGGAGACGATAGAGTATGTTAACGATCCGCCAAGACGTCGGCAGAAAATCAGTGGGGATTCACAACAAACAGGTGAGACCGCACATAACCTCATTGTATGTTTATACACTCAAATAAGACACATCCACTTTGTGATATTGACAAGCCCGTCTCTCTGATTCGCTCCAATCCAACGTAAACAGCAGTTTGCATCTGATAATTCAACTGTGGTGGGTGATGTGACCTCATATCATGAGCCAAGGTTTGGGTGAATCATGAAGATTTGATCATATCCTGTTCTGTACTAACTGCAAAACGTGTTAAAATGCTGACTCTAGATATGGACCACGCTGAGCTGCAGATATCTTTCTATGCCTGTCATTCCCAGCCTTTATGAGTGTTGACGGAAGATTTAAATGATGTGTCAGAATTTGTATTGTCATTACATAAACACTCACTGCATAAATAAGTATTTATTTTATTCATGCATTAAACCCCCCGGATGGATCATTATTTTAGATTTAGAGGGGAAATAGAGGGTTCGTAACTGTGCAAATAGAGACATTTGTCTGTCTCTTGTCTGTTTGTACAGATTGCAAAATAAGTCGTGGATCATTGTGGTGTGATCTTTTTTTTTCCTGATTGTCATCTTTCTTTTTTATGTCTCAAAATCACACTTTTTTTTTGAAAACTGAGCCTACAGGTGAGGAGTTCCCGGTTTCATTCCTTGCCTGGGGGTATTTTGCTGCATGTCGTTCTTCTGCTCTCTTTCTTCACATTTCTTGTCTCATTCCACTTTCACTTAAAAAGCACCAAAAATAACCTTACAAGTGGAAAAGAAAACAGAGCATCTTCAGTCGTGACGTCCTCCTGCGTTAGTGGCTTTTAGTTCACACTCGTAGTCCACAGGTTCACACACGGCGAAGTGAAAAATTCACCAACTTTTTCAGCTCGAGACCCGATAAATTTACAGAAATACCTCTTGAATTGCCATGATGTCTACATTGTTACTGACTCTTCCAGCATCTGAAAGTCTCTTTGTTATGTATTTTATGTCTCTTTTTATTGTCGTTACCGCTTTTACATCATTATCATGCCGTTGAACATTTTATTTTGTTTTCATCTCGTGCATCTTTTACATCGTTTTCCTCTTATTTTGTCTTTTATGCCGTTTTTGTCTCGTCACATCTCTTACGTCTCCTCTGCATTTCACATACGTCAACATTTCTACTCTCCTCTACTGTTTTAATTTGGTTGTTATGTATTTTTTATTGGTGATTCATGACCCTAAGTTTGGGATAGGCAGTGTTAAAGTATTGTTTCCTTCTCGTGGTGTCATAATATGACTTGACCAATGTGCATATTACAACATCCTGGAAGGTTACTTGAAGGTAATTTGCTCGAAAATGACAAATTTCTCTTTATATGTCAACAATAAATTAAAGCCTCCTGTTTTTTGGGGGTTTCTTTTTAGAGAGAAGACTCAGTCGGCTGCTGTTCTTCAGCTTTGGCCTGCTGTGTATTATACAGGCCATTCTCAATGTTTCTTTACGCCTCACTTGTGAGTATCGCTTCTTGCCTCTAGATTTCATAATCATCACATTATGCAACTTCACATTTGCTAAGACAGTTGCACAGACAACACCACAATATTGCAAATAATTTCCCCACTTTTCCCAGTTTGGTGCAAAAAACCTCCAGTATACATTCTAAAGAACTAAATGTGATTTTATTTTAATTGAATGTATGTTTTGTTTTTTTTGTATTATTAGCGTACTCCACGTCAGACTGCAACACAACGCACGCTGGTGACCACGACCAGGGGAAGGAGGTGCAGACTGGCTGTGAGGCGAATGAACCGACGACCGCCTGCTGCAACGCATTACAGGAGAGATTCAACGCCTTGAACAGAGAAAAAAGCCTGCTCGAAAACAGAATCAGTGAACTCAATAACCAGCTTAGGCGGGTGCGGGAGCAGAGGGACGTTCTGCAAATGAAGCTGAATGGTGAGAAAGAAATCTACGCTTCCGACCTCTGACTGTCGTCTCCCTGTCCGATAATGAATAAGAAACATCTGCCCAATGTTTTCCAGAGATGAGTTCCTCTGCGTCTCCTTCCGGATGTTCGACGGGCTGGAGGGAGATTAACTCTAGATGTTACTTCCTCTCCGGTGAGATGAAAACATGGGCGGAAAGCAGAAAATACTGTCAGGGGGAAGGCGCTGACCTGGTGGTGATCAACAGTGAAGACAAACAGGTGCAGCACTAAGTCTTTACTCCTGCCTGCATATGTTTATCTGTGATCTGTCCTTATGTAGGCTCTTTATTATCTCACCAGAGGGCCTTGTACCGTCTGGATGGGGATGCGTACCTTTTGTTCTGGATTGGTGTGAATGCCACAGACGGGACCTTCAAATGGGTGGATGGTTCTGCACTGACCAAAGCGTAAGACGTTCAGAAAATACTGAGCCGTTCAGATTGGAAAGGAGATTTAACATAGAACTTTTTATCACAGTAATAAAATCATTCGGGCAGGTTAACTTGTAGCAATGCTTGGCTAATGCAAAAAGGCTGAAGCGTTTTTTACTATAACACTACTGGCTATACAATATACCCTCTTTATCAGTGTTGTTTGTAACAGAATGCATGTATTTAGTTGCAGTTTAAAGGTGCAGTGTTTTAGATTTAGCGGGATTATGTATTCTGTGGTGAAATGAAGTCTAAAAGGAGCCAGACCAACTGTACTGCTCATTGTTAGTAAAATGTTAGTGCTGACGTGTACATGCATACGGTAGCACGTGTTCAGTCCTTCATGTCAATAAAAGCAGGAATTACAGCTGTGGAAATGTATTTAACTCTCTGTTCTCCATCACCGTACCGTCCTGCAGATTCTGGCAGTCTGGACAACCAGGTGACGGAGGTCCTAACAACGCAGAGGACTGCGTGGAGATGTACCACAACAACCCAGTGCTGACCAGCTGGAACGACGCCCCCTGTGGAAAAAAGCGCCTCTGGTTGTGTGAGAAAGATCCACAATAGATTAATTACACCTAAATGAAGACACGTAAAGTAAATAAAAACAAGGCGCGTTTTTCAACTGCTCTTCAACCGCTCATTAACACAAATATCAAATAGGCCGACGCATGGAAGCAGCTCAGTGCATTTACGCACGAAGACATGGCCAAGACGATCTGCTGAAGGTCAAACCGAGCATCAGAACGGACAGGTTTCATGTTCTCCAGAAGCCAGGGTCCATCATGGTCTGGGGTTGTTTCAGCACAAAGGACAAAGGACAGGTCTACTTGAACAGCAACTTATTAACTAACTAAGGTCATTTAGACATGTTTGATGCACCATTAATGCTGAAAAGTACATTGACGTTTTGGAGCAACACTTGCTGCCTTCAAGACATTCATTTTTCCAAGGACGTCGTTGAATATTTCAACAAGACAATGCAAAACCACAATTGTACCATCCCTAACTTGAGGATAGGAATCCATTTCTTTTGCGTTATAACTGTTTGTACTTGAAGCTCAGTGTTTTCCCATCCACCCATTTCCAGAAACCCTCCATGACGTGGTCCGTCAGCCCAGTCCAAACTCTTTTGTTGAAGACAGACACAAATTTCTGTTTTAATCGGAACAAAAATATGAGAAGATATCATTACGTGCAGCTTAAGTTAAATACTTCACTGCAAAAATACACGTAAAAAGGCCAAGAGCCTTTGAGCAAACCTTGCATTAATAAGATAATTGCATAGAGTGGAAATGGATGAATTTATCGCCCCCTTCAGTGCAACTGAGGTTCTATCACAAAACATCTCATCTCTGAAAAGCAAGAGAGATCTTTGCGGCAGCTTTATTTTAATTCACCAGAAATACTATGTCACGATTGGGTTTCTGTAAGATAACTGTTATTTTTATGTGAACCGTGAGAATCCGAGAAACCGAGAGATTCACGAGTAAAGATGAAATAATGCAGGTTGGTTTTAGAAGAAGAATTGTACTAAATAGAGTTAAACATCACA
>JAPQRN010022096.1:2726-26129 GCA_037367275.1 Coranthus polyacanthus | reverse complement strand
CTGTGAATGACATCCAAATTTGGCCAACCTTAAACACAGGAGACCACGGTTCATGTCATGCTGTGTGCATTATTGTTCTCTCTTTTGTCTCTCATATATCCCTTCCTGACCCTTTTTTGCATTGAAAAGTGACACTCTGAAGGCTCCTTTATGCTCCCTTTAAGTACGCAAAGACATCCATTTCAAATGATGTAACCATCACCGCCCGCATATTTCCATACGTTCTTTACATTGGCATTAATGTTAAGCAACACATCCACTGGAGGGCAGTCAAGAGTGAAAAGTACTTGACAGGAAACATGATAGTGGAGGAGGTTGTGATCATGTACATGTTAAGAAGAAGCAAAAATGGAGGCAGTGTTCTAAATGGTGGTGATCTTTGAGGCCATTGACTTATTTGTATGGTTTCTTCATTCTGTCTCTGTCCTGTTGGTCTCTTGGCTGTTGGCTATACTGCCCCCATGATGTCAGGTGGTACTGCTCTATTTTGTCAATATCTGTGAGTTTTTCAGAAATATAGACATGAATGCATAGTATGAACAGGAGGTTCCATCCATATCCATATTAAACGTTGAGCATAAATGAGCCGTAAAGCTGAAATCCTTATGCAGCTCTCTCCTCTGGGTCCAAATCTACAGACTAAATTTAAATACAGACTAAATATAAATACAGATAACCCGATGTCATTTCATGCCATTGTGGAAAAGTGAAGCTACTTTTCCAAGCTTCCGTGTTGAGACACAGGGTAGAGCAGTAGAGTCACATCCGGGTCTTGGTAATTACAGCAGTCAATCACTTTTTTAACCCACCCATTTGCCTGAAAACACCTGTGATTGGCCAAAATCTAGGAGTCATGGGGTAGATTTTCTACAGCCTGAAGACACTGCCAACGAGTTTTGCCCAATGATGCCAAAAAACTGACCTGACCTGACCAAGCGCCAGTATGTGATGAGTTCTTTGTGGAGGCTGGGCAGGTGATGGAGACTGGAGAAGAGTAGAGGTGTGACCAGGAAGGAGTAAAAAATACTGATGCAGAGGAAGAGGCAGGAATGTAAAGGGACTTATGACAAACTTTATGAAAAGATACCGATGCAGCATTTATTAAAGTTTTAGAAAAGTACTGTTGAAAAGACTTAGAAACTTTTCCTCATCGCTGCATGTGGCTGTCAGTTTGGAGAAGTTTGAGAAAATTCTTCAACTACAAAGTTAATGTGAACGATGACTAAAAAATATGAGTTTCAGTTGTAGCTCTCCCTAAATAAGCCATCATGGAATGATTTCCTTTTAAAAACAAGGTTTTAATGTCAGAAATGTTTTAGTAAGTGTAAATATTTTCATGTTATGATATTTAAAACATGCCACATAGTTGTGTAGCAGCATAAGAAATAATAACTCTAAAACATATTATACAGTAATGTCCTCCATCTGTATTTGTGTTTCTTGACATGTTTTATCTCAGGATATTTTACAAACTATTTCAGTTTAGCACAATCAAAATTGTCATTATTATTAACACCATTAAATGATTCTTACTCTTTTGTTCTGTTACTGAACAAAAAGAGGTTCAAGATTTACCAACACTTAACAATAAGATGCTTTAAGTCCACAAATCTTGTTGTTCCATCATAACCCCACCTCTACCTCACAACATCACCTGGCCCATGTTGTCAATTTCCAGCATCTAAGGACTTAAACTGACTTCTATACGGGTGCCCTGAGTGTTGAGAACAGACACCAAGGGCTGAAGAATGTGACGACTTGGGAGTGAGAACGGGAAGAACCCTATTCACCAAAGATTTTACAGTAATCATATTCTGGCACAAACAAGCCCTACCGTTTTTCAGTTTCTCTAGTGTTTCAGGTTTTTGTTTCCATATTTCAGCACAGAGATAATGAAAACTGCAGAAAGGAAAAACCATCAAGAAAAAGAGAGACACATTGAAAGCGCGAGGAGTGAGCTTATGTTCAGTTAACACCAGCTTTCTGCAGACGCTAATAGCACCAGTCCAACTGCATGTGGTAATTTGCTGTTTCAGTCCTCAGCTGTTTTATTCTTGATGTTCTTTAATACTGTTAGTAAAAGTTCCCATGTTTACTCAGTGAGGTAGAAGAATGCACTACTTCTGATTATAAGACTTATTCATTTGATTTATTAACTTTCTTTCATCTGTAGCTCGAGCCCTGAGTAGGATTGAAAATTCAAATTCAGGTGAAGTCAGGCAGGAAACTAAACTTGTTTGTTATATTTCATCACTGATTGAAATATGCATTCAATTTAATTTTAGGAAACTGATTAGAGGTCGGGTGATAGTGGATTTTTAAAAGCTGCTAGCCAATTCAAACAGCTAATATCACCCCAGCCTCCAAATAATATTGAAAATCCTCGACTTTATTAGAAACTGGGTAACTGTTGAACTGAACATCTGGGTCAAATTAAGTGAATTAATTAATAAATCTCTAAACATCAAACTGCAGATTAAAAGCTGCAGCAGCCAAAATGGGGAAAAAAAATGCAGAATTTGAAAATACACCCCTTCCTTGTGTAGCTCTCTCCTCCAGGTCCAAATCTACAGACTAAATATAAATACGGACTAAATATAAATAGAGACTAAATATAAATACAGATAACCCGATGTCATTTCATGCCATTATGGAAAAGTGAAGCTACTTTTCCAAGCTTCGGTGTTGAGACACAGAGTAGAGCAGTAGAGTCACGTCCAGGTCACGTCTGACAGAATCTGATCAGTGATCGGTCATTACAGCTGTCAATCACTTATTTATCCCACCTACCTGCCTGAAAACACCTGTGATTGGACAAAATCTGGGCGTCACAGGGTAACATTTCTACAGCCTGAAAACACCGGCAAGGAGTACATGCAGAAGTCTATTGTCCTCTCAGAATACTTGAATTATAATATGATGGAAGGTAATTATGGAAGTTTTGCCTAATGATGCTAAAAAAACTATCAAGCACTGCAGCTTTAAGGGTACCCTACGCATCCAGATGTGGTGCCCGACACACAGTGTGTGATATCTGGTATCTGCAACCCTGCTCACACATTCACACCTTCCCATCCAGCCTGTCAGCCTCTTCTCCACTTTGTAACACTTTTCAAAACCATGCACAGGATAAAGTTAGACTCAGAGTGTGGGTTAAGTTACACTTTAAAACCATGTAGTAGCGGTACCTGCACCAGGACTTTGCTAGAAAGGAAGCATCAAAATGACTCTACTCTCCCAGATTATTTACTTCTATATGCAACATGGAGGTATGGTAAATGAGAGAAGGCATTCTCTCCACAACAAGTGGAATCTCACTGACAGTGTTGTGAGGCAGCTGTTCACTGAAGCCTCATTAGTAACTTCGAGGAGGACACCTATAGACAATCTGTCAGACTGCCATATGCCAGCACACAGTATATAATTGGTGGAAATCAGAACTTACAGGTTGTTGTTGATGAGGCACACCGCAGTAGTCTGACCCTTCCACTGCCAGACGCTGCACATCTCGTAAACCAATTGTACATTCCCCCAGAATTTCTACAACAGTGTTGAGTAGTGTAGACAAAAATAAAAAACATTCTTTCTACTGGTACTTTTTCAAGTGTGTGCTTCTTTGCTGTTATGTACTGCTTCCTGCTGGAAATAGTCGCAGCCTTGCACTCTGCATGACAAATTCTTTCAGCATTAAGCCTCTACATCACTAAAGATGTTTGATGCAAACTTTTTGTTCGCTCATACAGCGTTCACCAATGTTCAACACAACTCAGCTGATGGGGAAATGAGCCGCAGGGGGTTTAAATGTTTGTACCAGAGTTAGACAAACAGTGGGCAGTCTGTGGACAGTATTTCTGGCAGCCAGCAGAGTGTGTGTTTTAAGGTTTGAATACCGTCTGACAGAGAGGAAAATCCAAAGGCAGTACACACAGACAGGTCAGAGGTGGCAAAAGTACACGCTTTCTCTACTCAGCAGAAGTCCAGACACACTGAATGAAAGAGTGAAAGTGAAAAGTCCAGCCTCTGAAATGTACTCAAAGAGTAAGAGTCAAAAGTCAGCCTTTGGAGGACAGAACGAGCTGTTTGTGTGCATAGTGAACCGAAACTACCATTCCGACTTCCAATAAAAAAGTAAGACACTGAAAATAAAGAACACTGCTCTTTTCATTGTTTTTATCTTGTTTCATCTTTCTTTCATCATTTCCTTCTTTTACTTTTTCGTCTCAGTTTTTTACATTGTGTCAACTTGTCTTGCGTAGTTTTATTTTTTGCAATGTTTTCATCTCTTTTCCATCGTTTTCACCTGGTCTTGTCTTTTACGTGGTTTTCGTCAGTAAATTTTTTCCATCATTTTCGTCTTTTCCATCATTTGTGTCTCATCTTTTATGTAGCTTTCATCTTGTTTCTTCTTTTACATTTACATTTTTTTCTCATTTCATATTTTACACTGTTTTCATCTTGCTACGTCTTTTTACATAGTTTTCGTCTCGTTTTGATTTTTGTCTTTTCTGAAGCAGAGGGGACAATTTTGCTGTGGCCAGTTGTCCCATGATTTTTATGACATTTTCCTCTTTGACTTCATTTCATTTTTTACATTGTTTTCGTTTCATCTTGTCATCATCTCGTTGTTTAGTAGTCTTTTACCTCATTTTCACCTGGTCTTGTCTTTTATGTGGTTTTCTTCTGGTTTCGTGTTTCACGCCGTTTTAATCTCATTGTCTTTTTTTACATAGTTTAGTCTCGTTTTGCCTTTGATGTTGTAATTGTGACTTCATGACATTTCATAAAATTCTGAAACAGCGGTGGCAAATTTCCAGTGGCCGTCTGCCCCAGTATGACAATGCTGTCTCCAGGTATAGAACATGGTCTGTGGGCTCTGGATGGTTAACTATCTGACATTGAACTCATCGTCCTGATGCTGCTTGTCCTCTTTCCAGTTAATCTTGAATGACCTTAGTGGCTTCCCTAAGTAAAAGGGCTTACAGACTGAACCAAACCATAAGGAAACAGGCAAAATCTACAAGACAAGCACAAATTCCAGAAACAACAGATCCTACAAAGCACAATCGAACAGGAGGAAATGATGAAAAATACAAATTTTTACAGGCTAGAAATCACCTGCAGGAAACAAGTCGAACACTGTCTGGCTGATGAAGAGGTGTTGATATGGGCACTGTTTTGACAAGACTATTCCTATTTTTTTCTTAAGTGAGATGATACATGACAGGTGAGACACAACAACAGAACATAATATAATACACTAGGAGACATGACAGAACGAAAAAATCGTGCACTGGGTACATAAAATGGCAACAGGCGCTACATAAAAGTGAGATTAGAAGGGAGTGGACAGTTTTTACAGGTGATCTACTGACAACACATGAAATTATGAACACAGTGCAAATGAAATCTACTAACAACACAGACGCAGCTTGTTACTGTAATGTGACAAACACAAGTGTAGGTTTTATGCATGTGTTTCTCTCAGGAGATGGCAACACAGACCAAAGAGATGCAGGAGAAAGAGTTTTCTGTGATAGAACTGAAAGTATCAGTGGATGGATGTAAAAACGACATTGAGGTAAACACAGACCAGAGGAAATTAAAGAAGATAGCACAAAGGAGATGCACGGAGAAGTCACATTTATATTCTTCCATAGCACTCAATTCTGACCTCAATAATTCACAACACTTTGTGGTCAAACCAGAGCAGTACATACATTTATTCTATATGGTTTGTAGAATATTGTTTTTTAATATCAGCAAACGGAGGAAACATTATGTCTCTATCAGCTACAAAACCAGGAAAAGCACTTGGAAATTTCAGTGTCATTAAGCTGAAGATTTCATGTACGTTTTTTTGGCACCAAGCCTCATGACTTTATGTAAAAGTAAGACTTAATTAAACCTCTGTTTGGTTCTTGTTGACCCTCCTGAACATTTGGTAACATTATATGTCTGTGAGCTCTTTCCATTAATGATCTCAGGCTCAGGAACAACGCAGGTGAAATGTGGACTGTGCAATCGATAACACCTTTCTCTGTCATTCAAATAAATAGACACGAGTGAAGAGAATCCGGTTTCATACTGGTTTGGGGTTCGATCCTTTTCAGACCATTGCAGATCCATAGCGGACCTCCTCCCTCTGTCTAAACTCCTGGAGCATCGTCATCATCACACGTGTGGAGTTAATAGAGGGGTTACACATTCCTTTCTGTTGATGAGTACAAATAGTTTTACCAGTAACAGAAAATCTCTCCTGGTTTTGATTTCTATGTAAAATGTGATAGAAATGTGTTAACACAGTGTAAACAATGTTAGCTAAAGCTGCTCACCTGTTCAGCTCTTCTCTTCTCATTCACTCACTCATTTTTCTCCTGATGTCACTGTTATTTCTTCTTATCCTCATTTGCTCTGGGTTCCTTTGATGCAGCCGCTGTTTTCACCCTCACAAGTTAGAATGTTATCCATATACTTCTTATGTGCGTTAGCTTGACTGACGCACTTCTTACATCACACCATTTTCTCCATTTTTGCTGCAAACTGAAAACTTCAAAATGCCACTTAAGTATTTTTGCACATACACATACGTTTAAAAATCTAGACCATTCTCCTACAAATGAAAGATCTGTGGTTCTTAACCTGCAAGTTGCACTTTAAAGGTTCAGTGTGTCATCTTTAGTAACCTCTAAGATCGGACCGCTCTGACATCAACTCAGCCCTCGTTGGTCCACACTGAAACATAGCATGTGATGGTAATGCACCTTAACAATGGATGCTACTCATTGTAAATCGGAAACAAAAGTGAAGAAGAGGAAGTCCTTTCCTTTCTTTCCTCTTAAAGGCATTGAGACCTTTGAGACTGGTTGTTTTCCATCCCATAAGTTTGGTCAGAGTGGCTGCTGCAGGATGATTGTCAATATGTTCTTGTGTCAGTGATGTAGCCACTATTTCTCTCAGCAAAGAAGGATGAAATTGAGGAAACCATGTTTTATTCTTCACCCTGGACTACTGGTTTTAATATTATTTGGATATTGTATCAGTCAAACCAGCAAAAAGCTTTTGTAATTTTTTGTCCTGAATCCATCTGTCTACGCGTGTAACTCTAGTTTATAATTTTATTCTAAAGAAATTCTACTGCAGCCATGAAATAAGTCACTCTTTTATGTACAAGTATCTTTTCCATCAGAGCTGTCAGGAAAATAACTGTTATTTTTTTGTCACATAACGTCACACAGTGGTTTGAGCAGTGTCTGAATGACATTTGTCATATGCCACACAATGAAGAGGAATGATGCAGGTGAGGATTCTGGTGAAAAGATTACAGGTTTTCAGGTATCTATCATCATGAACAGAGTGGGGACAGATGATGACAATGATTAAAGACCAGACCAAACATGCTTTTTTTTTTTTACATTTCTGTGTAATTTTAATTAAACAAACTTGCTGTTACTGAGACACAGGCAATCAGGATGTCACTGTTGTATTTCCATGAGTTGAAAAAAGTAGTGAGATAAAATATTGTCCTTTGTCTTCTTCTCCGGTGCAGTAGTCAGGTTTGTTTTCTTCTACTGCAGTTTTGGTTTGTGGAGTGTTCAATTTTTAGAAAACCTGTATCTATGTGTGTAATACATAGCGTGCTATAGCCTTTAGTTTTCACAAAAATAGCCTAAGGTTACACAAAAACCAAACGTTTTACAAAAATAGCTGCAAATTTCAATAAAATAGCCTATCGTTTAACAAAAAAAGTCTCAAGTTCTACAAAGCCTCACATTCCACAAAAATAGCATGAAGCTTTACAAAACTGGACTACATTTTCACAAAAAGCCTAAAAACAGACTTAAGTGCTACAAATATAACCAAATAAATAGCCTAAACCCTCACAAAAATAGCCTAAAGCTTTTCAAAAATAGTTTAACAAAGGTAGCCTATGGTTTCAAAAAACTAGCCTATAGTTTCACAAAAATACCCCATAGTTTCATCCCAAAGCTTTACAAAAATAGCCAAAATTTTTCTACAGAAATAAAAAACTACAAAAAAAGTAGTTGACACCAGCTGCTCTGACGTTCTCCTTGCACGAGACACTCAATCATGGCCTGAATATTTGGGCTGAACAGGGACGCCGACGGTATCGGCTTGTTCGACAACTGGCCAGAGGGACGCAGAGGAGAGGACTGGAACACCTCTGTCCTAATCCCAGCTCTTGACAGTGCAATAAGGTCCATAAACCACAGCCGGGGGGGTTTGCTGTAGCTTACATCAGGTCATCGAGGAGTTACCGGTGAGGTGGCGGTTCCTCTAGCTCCTCTGACTCCACTGATTCCTTCGGGTCATCCGTCTCCTCTGGGAAGAGGCAGCCGGGGTCCTCCTCATCGCACATCGTCATGGAAGCGGAGCATCCAATAGAGAGTTTGCTAGCAGACATCCTTCTTTCTCCTTTTCCCTATGACACTGGTGGATGACAGAAAACCACAGGCGATCATCCAGGGCTGAGTGATAAATGGAGGGTTGACGACGGGTTTTTATACTGTTGCGGTGAGTGTAAAGATCTCAGGGCGCCAAGGTGGAGCCTTGTTAAAAGGCATAGGACATATGACTTAGAACTGTATGGAACATGCCTGCTTTGTGTCCTCTTAAACGTACAGCTGTATTAAGGCGCGTCATGTTCTGTTCTTAAACTCATGGCAGAATCTGCTCCGGCAGTAATTGTATAATGATTAAATTAATGAGACTTGAGAATATCCCACTCCATAACAAAGTTACAGCTGCGATCGGGGCTTGCTACCATTAAAAAGAACTTGTATTGATCTTAGCACAGTGCTGTACTCAGTAACTGGATAGCATAACAGTCCTGTCAACATGATCATGAACTCCAAGTATTTTATTTCCACTGGCTGCTTCTCATTATGGCTCTGACGGCCAACTCCTCACACTGTGAGTTCAGAAAACAATCAATGAGTGTGGCATTAGAGACGCTTGTCTGAACCAGCACACAGCCTCTGATGACTGATAGTGGATAAGAGACAGAACAAATGGCTGATATGATCGCCTGCTTCTTTCTGATGATGTGCCAGTGCACAGTTCGCCTACACTAGATCGTTGACAAGGGGTGTGTTCTGTTTTTCTTTTTTCCTCTGCTTTTCTCCTCCACTTTTTCTCCTTAACCCCCCATCACCAAGGCATGACCTGGAGGAGGAAAGAAGCCGTAAAACTTCCACTTCATAAAGCAGATAGTTCTGGTTCTTGATTATGACTGGCTGAGCTGCGTTCAAAGCTGTGGTAAAATAATCTATAAACACACACCTGCGACCGCATCACATCAGTGTTGCTGTGTCAAACTGTTCGATTTTGTTGTGAATTTTGATTTACTGTGTGAGCTAAGTGTGGATAAGTGGTGGAAAGAGATGGACAATATGGAGGAGGAATTTAGAAAAGAAAGGAGACACTTGGAAATTATTGAGCAAGAAAACTGAAGGGTTGACAAATCAAAATGCCACACTGTTAAACCAACACATTCTCAATCCCAACACGGCCACCCTTATAGAGTGTAATTTTTCAATGCACAGCATAGCCCAAAAGACATCTCTGCCATGGCTTTGGTTAGATTTAAGCATAAAAACAACTGGTTAGGGTTACAAAAAGGGTCGGGGGAAGGGCTAAAATAAGAGACAAAGAGAAAACGTTAAAAACTTTTAATGGCACATCTTGTAATTGGCACAACTTTGTAATAAGAATCCCTGCCACTAATGATTTGGTTAATGGTTCATCTTTAAGTAAAAAAATGCTTTATTGATTAGTAATAAGCCATTAGAATAAACACATTTATGCATTGCCAGACTGTTCTGGGTGGTGGGTAAAATCATTAACACAAAGTAATAGAAACATTAATTGTGTCTGAATTGAAAAGATGCAAAGTTTTGTTGTTTTTTTCCTTCATCAGTACGTAGTATTGCCTCACATCAGTGCGCTGGCTAAGCATCCATTATTGTATCCTGATGAGATACTTGTTTCCTCAGACAGAGACTACTGATCTACTTAACATTTCCTACAGATTTTTTTTCTGTCTGCTTAGATTAACTGAGATCAGTCTGTAGAAGGCATTAAAGGTTTAAGGACACAGGAGGGAAAAATGAAGCATTTGCTTTTAAACATCTTCCATTATTGAAAAGTCTAAAGTTTGAAAAGAAACCGTGATGATCATGGTGTTCATTACTCAAAAGTCAGGGTGTGAAGTACAGAGGAGTCAGGAGGGGCTTGGCTTGTCTTTATAAGACATGAGCAACACCTCAAAACAGGATTTATGAAACCTTTGTATTTTGACTTTACTGTATGTTCATCATCAGGGATCATGTGTAAAATGACTGACGCACAATTCATGCATGAGGGGGATTCATCACTAAGTAACTTTAATAAAGATACCAACATGCACGCTATTAGAATTATATTATTATATTACCATTGCAGATTGGCTTTGTAATAAACTTTGACTCTAGAGCCGTCATTTTTAAGAAGTCATTCATCTTCAACTAAAATTACTTTAATTCAGTTCATGGGGCTTAATTTTACACTTACTTCAGGCTATTTCATTACAGGTCAAAAGAAGTTCAAATAACCTACATTTATTAATGTAAACGGAGGCTACAATGAACCACAAAATAATTTACAGATTAAATAACTGAACTGAATTATTGCATAACATAATGTAAAATAAAACTTCAAGATTAATTGTGGATGATGCTGGAGATATTCACATGAAACACAAGAAAACATGACTGATGAGGAGACCCGATTATTCCGTGGTCTCATCCATTAAAAAAAACACAAGTTATTTTACAGTGACAGAATGCGCTACTTCTTCTACTCTATTTATTACAGTCACATGTCATGTAGCCTCTAGCGCCACCGTCTGATGACACTGCACAGCCTAGTTTGTTTCAAACCAATGTATGCCCATAATTTGTTGTTGGGTTTTTTTTCACTTCATATTTCATGGAAACACTGGTAATGTTACAATAGTGCTTTTTACATGCATGGAAAAAAAAATTCAAGAAAAGGAGGAGGAGGTGAGTGTGAGAAAAGAGGTCAACATGGGATGTAAATTGTGCAAAGACAGCTTTAGGAAATTATGTTTTAGCATTGAAAAATGTACATGTCATAGCAAAAAAAAAAAAGTGAAACGTCCCCTGAAATCCATGGCATACTTTGCACTAAAACCCCTTAAAAAAAACACAGATTGCAACCTGAAAAGCCCTTTTGGGAACATTTGGGTGATGGGAAAAGACTACCGTGTCCTGTCAGACTGTTTCACTCGGCTTCTTCTATTATATCTGCATTTTAAAAATAATTTATGTGCTCCAAATGAAATAATTAGATTTACCTCCATGGCCTAATCTAGTTTGTCAGGAGTCTGAAATATCTCCTTGTTTCCTTTGTTTGTAATGAGTTTAGATTTAGACGTTTCATAGAAAGATGACGTTCTTTCCTCTGAAGCTACATCTGTTTCTGATGAGGACTACACAGCTGGTTCTGTTGTAACCCTGCTTTAAACTCCTTTGTAGAGATGTTTTATGGTTTGAAATTTGGATTTGCGCACATAAAGTTGATTCCCACTGCCTTTCAGAGATGCAGTAATATGGACATGGACATTTATTTATTTCTATCTTCAGAATTTATTGTATGTGTTCCTGTCACTTCTTTTTTTGATTTAATTTAACAATCCAAACTAAATCAAAAACAATCAAAAAGATAACTTTATGTATGATTATAGACCTCTCCACATCCAGCAGCTCATGAGCTACAGGTCCAGAGAATATGTACAGGTATTTAAGAATGTGCAACGACACAAACTCATGTGGTCAAACTGTTTAAATTTCTTTCCCATCAAAAAACCGCAGCGCTAATCAGCTGTCAGTTTATCAAATTCTGCTCCATTAAGTCAGTGATGTAGTAACTTTAAGCGATGTCAGCAGACCAGCAAGCATTATTACTCATATTCTTCTATTCTAATCTGTGTCATTTGCAGCATGTAACATGGAATAGGCTTCACACAAAAATCTGGTTTGAGACCAGCTGCGTGAAGAAATGTTACTCGAAATATAAAACTTGAGCAGCTCTCAGCCACTTTCATTTTGTCGAACTAGCTCTGGACAGCCCTGGTGCATAAGAACTGGACGGACGAACTGCGATGTCACCCACTGGTTGTTGAGATGTCGTTTTGAAGCCAGGAGACTGCGTTTTAGCCCTTCCCTCGACCCTTTCCCGTAACACTAACCAATAAGACCAGAATGACTCCTGGAGAAAAAAAAAACACTAACGTAGTATTTTTAGCGAGAAGTTCAATATAAGTCTATGGGAGTCAGGGCTTTTTGGAGCAGCATCTAGTGGCTGTTGGTGGTATTACACATTAAGATACTTCTACATTGGCTTCACTTTGGAGCTGAGGTCCTTGCTCCTTGTGTATGATTGAATATGTTTACATTACATTACATTACATAGTGTGCACAGATCTGTTTATTTTACTCATTTGTGTCTGTAAGGATATACATGTATAACGCGTCGTTTGATAATTTGATGATTAGAATGTAACAATGTTTTGTTGAGTGGAAGGGACTGTTTCATGATTTAGTTTTTTGATTCTGATTTACAGAGCCACTATTTAAGTAGATGATAAATCAGAAAACAAATACCGTTTGAAGGTTGGGAGTCTTGAGTTTCTTCTAAAACTGGTGTAAAAATTCTGTGATGTGATTTCAGATCATGCTGAGATTTCCAATAAAGGAGGTGTTTCAGTCCAGTAAGATACTTCTGCAAAAGACCAGGTCTTGTGTATCTCTGTCTCCAGGAAGCCTCGTCACGTCTCAATCCTCACTCCTCCGATCAATACGAAGGGAACTGAGACGTCCTTCCTGATGATGGGACAGAAATGGTTTGCGGGTCACCTGAGGAGACATGAAATACCAAGAGAAGCACCTTCAGCCTGTCCATCTCTACTGATAGACAGTAACTCTAGTCAGAAATAGTCATATACTGTATCTTCATTTATAACCACACTGACAGTAGAGACATGGCAGGAAATAACAAAAGAGAGATAAGCAATAACATGTGATAGAGGGAGATATGGATTATTGTTCCATCCATTTAAGTTGATGTTGGGAAAATAAAAAATGAAAATAACTGATAATTCCCCTCAAACGCATTCAAGCTAATGCCATGACCCTGTTTCAAAACTGAGTGAAAACAACAGATAATTGTATTAAAATGCAGGGAGAAATAGGGAAATAATACAAAATATCTGAAAACTTCCTGCTTCTGCCCAAAACAAATCGAACATCTTGCCCTTCAGAGGAGTCGGGCCAAGAGGGGGATTTAGATCAGACCTTAGTTTTATCTTCTGACCCTTACATAGGATTAAGTTTTATTATTACAGTGTAAGTTTTCTTGTTGTGTTATTAATATATCCTTCTCTCTTAGCGCACAGATAAACAAATCCATATGCACTCACACTCCTCCTTTTTCCAAACAACGTTCTGTTTCTACAGAAGCTTGTCTTCCTGGAGGAAGCTTGTTTAATGTTTGCTGTGTGTGCGCAGGCTGTACAGTCACCTTCATCAATGATAAATGAGAGGCCATTATGGAAATTTGCAGGCATTTGAAAATAATACGTTAGTCATGTATCAGCTATAATAGACACCATACGATATTACCCGATAAGATATAGCGTGATTAAATAACAGAGGACAATGAAGTCATTTTTCCGCCCCGAGCTGTGTCAGATATTGATTTCGGTTGCTTAGCTTTGGCTTTGAGCGCACGGTTTGGGTCGTGACGAACCTAACCCCTCTTCGCTTCTTCCATCGTTCGCCATCAGGGACGGAGCACAATGAGATGTAGCCATCCATCAGAGCAGCTTGACTTAATAACCTGTGCAGTATGTTTGTGCCTCAGTGTCAGGGCCTCTTGTTCTGTGTCAGCCCCGGTTTACGTTTATTGGTCTGAAGTGAGCATCGTCTCAGCCTCCCAGGCCCTCTGTCACAGCCGTGATGGAGAGGCCCGGCTTTTGGCTCGGGGTGACGACCCTCTCCAAGGGCGCCACACAGAGGCATCCATCATCAAGTGTCCGGCTCTCTGTCTGTCTCTGTTTACCAATAGGAGCGGGGCTTCGCTGTACATTTGGTATGAAGTAGGCGCCGTCTGGCCCCTATAGCTGCCATGCTCGCTAGCTCCCTCATCAAGTTGATTGATTCCCTCTGTGCTGTGCTAACTCCTGGTTCTGACTCGTGGCTCTTGAATCATCTCACCAAGCAGGAAAGGACCAATCTGTTGCCTGATGGTGAAGGACTGGAACGACGCACACATACTGAGCGGAGGCAGTGATTGGTTCATGAATGGCAGAGTGAGGAAATAAGACCATTTCAAATGCATTCAATTTCAGGAAATTACATTACGTACTGCAATTTTGAATTGATATAGTAACATGCTTTGTATATAAGAATAATCTTTATTCATCCAATTTTATAATCCAAGTTACAAAATGCTTACAAAGGTAGCAAAATGATACAAACGAATCCTAAAATTATTTGGGCCCAGTCAATCAAAACCAGAAGAATGAGAGACAGAAAACAGCACAAAAAAACAGGAAAAACACATCCACAAATTCTTTGTGGATGTTAAAAACACATATTCATGTGTTAAAGGGTCAGCATGTGATACTTAGTGACGTCTGTTCATAACTATGTTGTATTATTTGACCAATTTTAAAATATTTTTTACACATTTACACATGAAAGTTGGATTCAGATCAAAACACCTTTGTCAAAACACAATCATTTCTTTGTTTTTTTTCTTTTGGACCAAACCAGGCCATGGTTTTAAAAGGTGTATAAAGCCCAATAAGAGGAGATAAAATAAGAGGGCATTCATTAAAACTTTGTAAAATGTTCAATAAAAGTAGGAGATGACTGACTTTGCCGACCTTATTTCCTCAGGCAGATGATTCTGAGCCTCAGGGTCTTGACCCTTAACGCTCTGTTCCCCACCGAGACATGCAGGACAAAGAGGTCTGAGAAGGAGAGAAGAACCTTAAAAGTAATGGTAAAACCTTCAAATCTATGCTGAAACATCAGTTTAAAGAGGTGAAAATAGGAATCATGTGATCACATCTCTTAATTCTGGTTGCTGTTAGACTTTACAATAGCGTCTGCTGTCGATCGATAAAGTTTTGATTCAGGCAAGGGGAAAGACTGTAGCACTAATCCAAGCATGATGAGATTAAAAAAACAGGTAAAATGGTCTCTGTGTCTGTATGTTTGAAATGTTTCTAGGACGATAAAACATTTTACTGTTCTGTATGTATGTTTAAAGAATGTCAAAGAATATTCACCACTTTTCATATGAGATCACAATCTTGTTGGTTGTTTAGATCAGAAAATCTGATCACTCTGCTTTTAAAAGTCAGGACAGGTGTTTTCAGAAGTGACTTTTGAAAACAGGCCAGTGTAAATGCATTCTGCTGTTTACAGTGCTTTTGCAGCCTCGCAGCGTGCTTTATTAATGCAGGAGCATAACACAGGCAGCCTCTGACCCGAGGATGTAGGTTGCAGGTCTTCTCCTGCGTTGTATCCTCACTCTGCTTTATTCATTTGTTTGTGTACTTGTTGTAACCTGAATTTAAACAGTTAAACATGCTTGCAGAAACAACATTTTGCAAATGAATCAGACATTGTGAACAATTTTAGATTTTGTGGGTTTCAGAAATTGGCATTTTCACATAGACATCCACATGGTAGGCACATGAATCAGGTTCAGATGCACAAAAAGACTAAACCCAAACTTAGGGTTGGGACCCAAAATGGGTCGTGGAGATGTTTTTATCGAGTCGCCGACTGGCAGAGTAAAACACACAAGAGAAGAAGAGTGTTCTCTGGAATTGTTTATAAACAAGAATGAGATGAAAATATGCAACAAGACATGAAAGATGTAAGAAGATAAAAGTAAAAACAAAACACTTTCAGACAGTGTTTTGGCAGCATAAAAGTCAGTCGTGTGTTTGTTCATGCATGTTAGCATTTGCATTGTTTGTTTGGTGACTGTGTGTTGTGCTGTCTAGTTAACATTACTTGTCAGTGTTAGAAGCGGTATTTTTCAATCCGTGACTGGTATTCTGTCATTCCAGTGTTTTGACGGTGGAAAAGTCAGTAAAAATGTGGACATTGTTGCAATTTATGACATATATTTGTACATTTATACCACAACTGTGCCTTAAGAGGTGATATGAACACTCATACTTTTTTTTTCAACCCAGCCCAACTCTGACAAGTCAGAGGTTGCCATTGGGTGTTATGGGAAATGTGGTTCACATGATTGGTTTTTTATTGCAGGAGGAAAAGTGGAGCAGCGCTGCACCATGGGAACAAGAGATAAATAAACAAGACTGAATTCATATCACCGGGCTGAGGGGCAAAACGGCTCGACATTCAGATGCCTCTGACTGCCGTTCGCTATCGCATGAGCCTCGAAATTGATGCACGCAGACTTTTACGGCATGGACGATGACATTCTGGACGACAGTATATTGTGGTAAATAATGAGAACCAGTATACGCGGCTGCACCAGCTGTTACTTTGAGTGAGAAAAAAAAAAAAGATTGTGCTGCGTGTTTGCCTCCACAACATTCAGCCCCATAAATATATCTAGAAATCAGAAACTTTCTCAAAAAATTGATTGGCTGCTGTGGCTGCTGACATGCCACCACAAGCAGCCGGCGGACCGCCTAAGCAGAACATCTGCAGAATTTACTGCCAGGCTCCCCAGAAAAGCCATAAGACTGAAACACGCTGGCTGTGCAGCAGTGTAATGTGAGTCTGTCTTATCTGAATTCAGGACCACTGCTCATTGTAGCAGGGCACTCAGTGATTGATTATTATTCTTGTATGACTCCGGCTGCCATCAGCCACAGAGAAGAGGAGGGATTGCATGTTCCCCTGTGGTCGGGAAGTTAATGCTCCAGATATAGAAAATGATAATGCAGTCAGGCTGATTGAATAAGAAACGGGAATGAGAAATGTCCCGTAGGAACATGACCCGAGATGTGCCTTAAAGGAGAGGGGATGCAAAGATAACGGCAAGGGAGCAAAGGATTTCTGTGTCACTGGAGGGGAGACAAAAATGTAGGCTGCTGCCCGAAATTCAAGGCAAACCATAAATGTGTTTTAATCATCTATTTTTAATAATGTAGAGTCCGATGTTGGGGGAAATGTTGAAAGATAGGAAATGTTCACGTACTGTAGCAGAGGCGTTTTGAGACTCGCATATGTGAATGTGACTCTGTCCCATGTGTTGCATGCATTAAAATCTAAATTTGTTTATACAGCTCTGGAAAAAAAAACAATAAGAGACCACTTAAAATATCCAAATCTTAACCTCTTTGAAAACCTCTGGAATGTGATCAAGAAGAAGATGGATGGTCACAAGCCACCAAACAATGCTGTCTGTGCTGCTTGTAGTTTTACACCAGGAGTGACATAAAGCATCCAACAATAATGTGAAAATCTGATGGAGAGACACTATTGGTCTTTCTATTTTAAATTTGGGAGAAATGTAGTCAGTAGTTTCAAGAATAGATAAAACTCTTCATTTTACTCAAACACATACCTATACCATACCTAAGTTTTTCCAGAGCTGTATTTGCAAAATACAAGTAAGTTGGTCAGTGAAAACACTGAAGCGATTCTTTTAGTTAGATAATCTTTGGTACCATGTCCCTGAGTCCATAAAACACATTCAGTTCTCATTCTAACACTGTCACTGTGATGATAAGGAGCAGAGGAAATGGATGGAGTTCATAAGTAAAGTTTCAATTCTTAAACAAATGAAAATAACTAAGTTTGACGTTAGCTAATGGTAGCACGTTAGCTAACTAAGTAAAGTTAGTTCACGCTGCATCTGTCAAACCAGCTCTTTGTATCCCTTTGATATAGAAAATTACTTTTATGAGGTGTTCCACATTTTCACACTTCATTTCAAAATATATTTGAGTTTAATAAGTGGATTTAGCTCCTTCTGAACCCTAACTAGTACCTCACTAAAGAAAGAAGTTATAGTAAACAAGCATGCAGGCTCCACTGCTGTGGGTTGTATGGAAACAGTGAATTCTGTGTTCAATTTGACTGTTTATAGCTGTTCTTCTAATTGTATGTATTTTGTTCAGTTTATAGAAAAAAAATAAATAAATGAAAATACAGATACTTTGAGGAAAAGACAGAAACTAGCAGAACTGCATTTTTTTCAGCAAAATGATTACACATATAAACTTCCAAAAGTTCATTTTCACCACCGTTGCTGTTCACATCACAGATTTAAATTTTTTATTGCATTTCAGAAAATAACCCAAAGATATTTCACCTAATAATAAGGAAAGATAAACACTGACAACACTGAGATTACGTTAGCATCACATCAACACTAATACAAACAAATTCCAGTACTACACTAAAAACATGAATCATAAATGAAATAGCTCACTGAAAAGATGGATGTTTATTTCAGGATCAGAATCACTTTCAATCAAATTCCACTTCAATCCTTATCCAGGCTGTTCTGAGCTTTATTAAAAGGGTCAGTTCTGGCAAAATTGTTGTGGGATTTATGATCAGTGTCTTGATCCTTCTCTTGGGAACAGTATTTCATGTCATCTGACAGAGTCTCCGTCTGTCTTTCAGCTCTGTGGAGGACCGACTTATGACTTGGCATGGAGCAGACATTTTGAAACTGTGCCTGATCTCTAGTGTTGTATGTGACACTTGCCATTCTCATACAGTACATGTAGAAATAAACATTAAACGATAAAGTGAAAAAACTGAGGACCAAATTGTCACATATTGTACAGCTAACCTTTTTTCCACATGATCTTGAAAATCTGTCAAGATCACAAGATCTACCAGTCCCTATTTCCCCGTTACCTTACTCAAAAAGTACAATTATAAAATGAACACACCTTGATCCTTCCCACCGTGATGATGATGTAGAGTTGTACTGTTAGTACTGTGTTACTACGATTCTACGTTATGGAATTTGTATTAAAAAAATCAGTGTTACTGCCTCTAATCAGAGGTGTTCAGTCCACCTGTCCTTCAGTCAGACTCACTTCTGTCAAACCTCATTCATTTTCCAACACATCGAACTGAAGCCATTATATCACACTGTTCTGAACCACTGGACTCACATGAGGCAGTGATTTTACCTCTTAAAACTGCTGCTTCGATTGGTTAATTTGTCAGTTTGAATCTGAAATAATGTCTTAAAACACGTCAGTGACACAAATACACAGGCTGCAGAATGGATCTTTTTGTCGGTGAACTCGGTGAGGTTTAAGAGGTTTCAGGGCTTCAGTTCCTCGTGAGAAAGGACTGTATGACGGCAAGAAAAAGAGGAGGAAATATTCTAAATAGAGGGCACAATTAAAGGGATATTTATTTTTAAGTAGGTCTTTCTTAGGTGGTATGAGTTTAAATGAACAGTATATCTAGAGCATTTGTTGCCTTATGTTGCTGTCACATTGCCATTTCCAATGGGGATCGGAAGTTGTTATATCACTCTCCTGAAAGCCACCAGATGCTTTTGACAAAAACAGCAATTTTACCTGACAGGACACGAGACTTGCTGGTCTACTGCTGCCTCAATTCTACTGCGAAATCATCTGTGGATTTTCAACTGTTGTTTTCTCTGCACGCTGTGTTACTTTTGCACATGCTCTTCCCTATACACTATATATGATGATATATTCAATGACTGACAGCTCTATTTTAAATCCTGTAAGTTGTTTTTTTTTTTTTTACATTCATCCATCTATCCATAACCCCAAACCCACACCCTTAAAGAAGGTATGTGCTTGATGTGGACTGGACTGCAAATTTCATCACATTCCGTGTTTAAGTGTGTGGTGAGGACAGAAAAAGACGTAGCTATGTATGGCGTCTTTACATACATGTAGCAAAAGATGCCGCATTCCTCCTCAGGGGGACTGCCCTTTATGTTGAACTGTATTTAGAAGACAACAGCACACAAGCACACCAATGCCCATTGTCTTTCCTGTGTTGACTTTGATCCATTTTCTGAGAATGAGTGGCATTCATTTGAGACCGTTCTTTTAGACACTCCAGGCACACTCCAGGGAAAAAACTTCTGACTGCTTCTACAGATGGCGTGTTACAAAATCAATTGCTCAGACTCTCTCTCTCTCTGTCATCAATATTTTATTACCACTATGAGCTGGAATGAGAAGAAGAAGGAGAACGGGGGTGGTGAGACGAACAAATGACAGACAGAGAGGAGGAATTAGAAGAGTGGCTGAACGAAGGACGCAAAGTGAGAGAAACACTGAAATATAAAACTGGACTGAGAGAAAATGGGGGGATTTAAAGGGCCCCGATTGATGGCTTTCTCAGCACTTAATCAATCAGCCACAAAGTCGAACTCAGATCATAAATAAATGACCTGATGCTGCTAATGCATCAATTTGCCTTCAGACGCTCTCGTCCCGTGGCTGTGTTTTCTCTCTGCGTGGGAGAACTGACAGCTTCATATACCGTTTTTTTTTTTTCTCATGTTTTCTTCATCAGCCGTGCTGCTTTTCAACCACGACAGGTTTTTAGCTATGCAAAATTTATATAAGATAAAGTCATTTCGCAGTCGTCCTCCAATGATATTTCACACACACAAAAATTGTGAAGCCGAAGAAGTGTGGGAGGGTGAGTGAGATGAAACCCTTTTGGTCTTTTCTTTTCTTTCTCTTTTTTTTTTTCCTTTTTCTCTCTTCTGAAGTTTGAGGCTATTTTTGCCCAGGGAAATGTTAAGCTGCAGACCTCTTCAGCTCCAGTTACACTGAGGCCTTCAAAGGGAAGAGGAGGGAAGATGAAGGCGAGGAAACAGAGAGGGAGGGTGAACACAACAGAGGAAACAAAAAGACAGAGAAACAGCTCCAAAAGGGAAATGAAGAGCGGAAAATGCGTTTATTACAGTTCTATGATTAGACTCGGTCCACATTCATCAGTCTGGAACATTTTCACAACTTGTCTAATTATCAATGAGGCTGTTTTCAACAAAATATCACAAAAAGAATAGCGAGGACCTCTCCTGACTTATGTATAGAGTCGCAGCCAGGTTAGGTCACATAACGAATTCAATGTGTTCTTTTGAAGAAATATGTGTAATGTCCAGACTCTTTTATTCTCCTAATATCTCATTAGTCTAAATAACAACTCATTTAAAAAATAATGAGTTCAAATGGCTGTTTCCTGACCTGCTACTTTTATAATCAACCCAATGTCAAAGGAAAAAAAATTGCCATTGTATGTTTCTGGAAACCACAAATGCTGTAATTTCAACATCATTTGCCATAAAAAAATTAGACTGGGGGAAATTAATACTTACGGCACAAAGTTGCCTCGAGTCAGCTTTTTTGGCATTTCCACTGCGTGAGAGCAGGGACCAACAGGGACTATCAGATACTATTTCTAGTACCACCTCCGTTGAGGTTCCAAGCAAACTGATGTGATACTATACGTGACGTACGTGACCGATTGGTTGATCCAGAATCGTTGCTGCATCAGTACGTATGTGTGTCATGTGACAAAGTGGATTACTGACCCAAGCCAGCAGGAAATCACTGAAAACTTCAGAAAACATTTTTGAATAAGCTCTATCTTGATAAATCTACCACAGATTTATCAACATTCTCACCTAAAGAAATCTTTGTATTTTGTTTCATTTTGGAAATTATAACTTACGGTTTTAAGTTTCATCCTCCTCCATTGTGGCCTCGGCCGTCACTAGTTTTGCACTGAAGAGGCCGTCAACATTGTTTACGCTGTGTAACTAACGATCAGTACTATACCTGCAGTGGAAATGCAACACACTGTGACAAGTCGACGTGAATGGAAGTGATACCGGCAGCGGAAAGGCGGTATTAGCCAATAAAGAAATGGAACATTAATTTAATTTATGAAAGATAGTTTTAATGAATATTAAGTCAATATTAAACAGATCATTTATTAATTAAATTTTTAACCAATTCCAGTAGAGAAATGTCTAATGATATAATATTTAGTTGACTTTAATGTTTGATTTAAAATGTATTTATTTTACTTATTTTAAAGTTACTGATTTCAATCATTTTGAATTTCCACCTAAGTTTGTTGGTTTTATTAATGAAGTGTAATAGAAAAAAAAAATTTGCCAGATTCTTCAATGACAAATTACACTGAGATTACACATATCTGTGTTTTACAGATTGCGATATTTTTAATTTTTCTGACAACTGAAAAAGAGTGTTTCATTTCAGTCGTGTCGGATTTACTTAGCACCTAGTCATCTTGTTGCCATGACAAGAAGAACTCTCTCTCTCTCTTTCATGTTTGTATGTGTTCATTTCTATAGAGTGTAAGTGTTGAGATTCAAGTTGAATGATGCATTACAGATGCTGCACAGCTACCTCCACCCCCCTCCAGGTCCAGGTCCTCCAGGCCACTAGTTCAGCATGCTAACATCAAACCTGCCACAGTAAATCTCTCGTTTGTCAGTCACTTCGAAACACAGTTGTGTATGTTTGTTATGTAAGTTATTTGTCAACACCAAACTGACTATTACTAAGGTTACTGTTGAAGCACTTGATTTTAACCTATAAAAGGCTCTTCTCCAGTGGGCTGTGTGTTCAATCATGTGCGTATTTGTAATATGTGCGTTCAGTCAGCCCTCCTGCCTGCTCTGATCATGACAGATTAGCCTGCCGTTTGTCATGTTTAAGGCATGTGAATGAATTCAAACAGCGGTGGGATGGGATTGAATGAAGATTAAACGTCCGTATGTGCTGCTGACAGACAGCCTTCAACATGAGGAGGAAGCACGACTTTGTCCACATTAAGATAAAGTGGCAATTCACATCACCTGACATCTCACATATCATCTTAAGAACCCTCAGCGGAACATCAGAGGACTTAAAAGAAAAACTCATTTTCCTCCCATATGACCATTCCAGTCTATGTGTGTGTGTTGGTTTTATCTTCACGGTGAAAGGATTCATTTCTGAAATTGAAAATCTTACATTCCTTTTTTTATACATATTAGCTGTCTTTTAAATTTTTGTAAGATTAATGAATAATATAAAAATGACTTCATATATTTTTATTATTGCTCATGTGATGTGATTATAGCCAGGGGCCATTCTATAGACTCAGCCCTTAGTAGGAATGTGACATGTAGTGCTTTGCTATGAAGTATTCAAAAGTGTTCAACCCTTTTTGATCTTACATCTAAATACTTTGCACCAAAATTCAAATCTACTGATTTAAAGTTTATGTATATATGCTTAATATCCTATGTATGTCTGTGTAGAAATGAATTGAATATTGTTAT
>JAPQRN010022095.1:0-26135 GCA_037367275.1 Coranthus polyacanthus | reverse complement strand
GTGTGTGTGTGTGTGTGTGTGTGTGTGTGTGTGTGTGTGTGTGTGTGTGTGTGTGTGTGTGTGTGTGTGTGCATATTCAGGGGTATTGGTATTGCCTTACAGTCAGAAATGTGGGCTGACTCAGTCACACACTGCAGTCTTTCTTTACTTGCCTCCTGTGTCTGCATTTGGCTGACTGTCTAACACAATCACTGTCACAGTATTGTTTACAAAATACCAAGAAAAATATAAGATTGATAATGTTCATGCACTGACAGACATTAAAATGGTTGAAAGCAGCCTTTGGAAGCAAGTCATTGCATTCAGACTCTATTATAATGTAAGATATCAGACTGTGATATGGGTTATATGGGTGATGTTATGAACTTTACACTAGTGTTGTAGTAGGACCCAGCCTTGGTCTCATCTCGGAATCGCCTCGTTTCAGTGTCACACAAAGAAGACCGTCAAGACCACAATTGTAGGGATACCACTAAACTGCCTGCACTATCTGATTTATTTGTTAATATCATTACTGTGATTTGACAAAAAGTTCTTCAAAAAAGTGCTTCAATTGGAAGCAATAACTTGACTCACTTCTAATTTGGATAATAGAAGCTGTGTCTGTCTGGAGGAGATATCAGCCACATCTTCTCTAACCTAAAAGTCATTTCACACCAGTAGGATGCGAAAATGTGGTGCAGCCAAATGGGAAATCCAGTGAAAGTTATCTGTGTTGGGGTGTTTCCATTGTCTTAAAAACAATCCAAATAACAGTAGCAATCATGACTAGAAGAAATAAGATTCCAGGTCCATTCAGTTTTGGAGAGGTACACAGCAACCTGGTAGCTCCGTCTGTGTCACCATAGCTTCATAACTGCCTTTTGCAAACCAGAATGATATTGTCTTTGCAGTGCTCGGTTAATGTTATGTCTCAGAAATGCCTCACTCAAGGCCACAGTAGATGGCAGATACACTGCTGTAGGAGGGTTTGTTTACAGTAATTAAAACATATGTATTATGTATTATATATTTGCCACCTAGCTAGGTGCACAAGCTAGCTAATTTAGTTGAGGCATGTAGCTAATGCAGTGTTAGCTTTGTGAGAGGTTGAGGGGAATGGAAAGCAAATGAGTCCATTGGATACCAACAGAAACCATTAGATCTGGGAAGAGTTCTTCAGTTAGTTTTGATGCTGTCCATATTAATTTTATATTTATTTGGTTTAGGTGCTGTCCAGAATGACTTGGGCGCTGCACAGAAGCCTTACAATGGTAGGGAAAACCCATATACATTTTAAGTTATGATAAACAAGTAAGAGACATCTACAATGTCCTTGCTGCATATAGATCTGATCTTGGTCTTGTCTCGATCTCAATGCACTCTGGTCCTGCTCAAGGCTTGGTCTTGGTTCAAGTGACTTGACTTTAGATCCACTCTGAGCTACCGTCTTCCTGCAAACACAGTTCTAAATATCCGATTGAAGGCATCTCTGTGATATAAGTCGACAGCATTTTACATTTGACAAATGACTACTTATTATTTTTTCATGATAATAATTTTCCATCTACATCCTCTAAAACTAAATCAAGTTAAATCCACTTGGTTGCAGATAACGCATGCTTTGTGACCACTGAAGGGTTAATACACAACTGAATAAATCCTAAGAAAACATTAGGTGATCTTATACATATTTTATCCTCCACAGCCACAGCCAGGAAACGTATACATTGATATTTGACCTGAAATGAATTGTCAGTTTGGTGTCAGCAGCTCTTGATTTTAAATGTAAAATGTTCCTGTAAATTGTAAGATTACTAAACAAGGAAGATGTTCATGATGTGGGAGATGTTTTTATGTAAGTGGACATTTTATAAAATGTGTAAAATACGGAGAGTATTTTTTCTTATTCTTGTAATTTTGAATTGTATATGGGGAAATGAGATCAAACAGTGTGTGCTGAAGGTGTTCACATGCATACTGTATTCTGTGTTACTTGTAGCTGAATGAAAAATGAAGGAGGTCTTTATCAGAAACAGGCATTTCTCAGTTTGTGATTCTGTTTTCATTTGTAACTCATGCATAATGAAACATTGGGTGTTGAAAAGCCAGAAATGAAAGGCCATTGGTGTGCATGTCAATACACATTCCCAGCTCCACATTATTTTCTAGTCGTGGCTAATTATGCATCTTGCTATTTTGTATCCCTACAAAAATGAGCAGATAGTTTAATAGACACATTTGGTAATAAGCTACCAAAACACCAACAAACCATGTTTCACCAAGACTGGATTACCCGTTAGGAAAGCTCTTTTCTGCCCCAGAACCATGGGATTCAATTAGCCTGTGTTGAAGAGCAGCGTTGATATTAGGGAATCTAAGCAGCGATGGTTTAAGGACCACTGAGGTGACTGGAAATGGATCTGTGCTTCTGTCATAGCATTGTTGGTGGACACATGAAGCAGAGTGAGACTTCTACGTACTGTAGCCACAAAAGTAAGCAGTTTGCTTAAATCTTGCTTTATGCCAGCTCTGAAAATGTCATTTAAACTGAGTTTATATACAATAATCACTTCAAACTTCAGTTGACTTGCTGTGATTTCTTGCTAGCAAAAAACTTCATCTGGATTAGAGGTTACTGAGGTTTGACTACAAAAAACAGTTATTGAAAATGCATGTGCCCCTGTCCACTGTAGAATTTGAGCTTGACATTAGTTCTGGCAAAACACAGAGCTGATTCCCTTCTTCACATCCACTTGATAAATGTCATTCAGCCACTTTGCAGCCGCTTTCACCCCAGCATGTACTGTACTTGTGTCCGACTTAATGTCATGTCATTGTGAGTAGCTGTGTTTTCATAAAATGTCAAGCAAACTTGTGGGGAAAAAAAAGTGAATTACACGCATTTCCATAAACTGGTTTGTAATGAATAAACTCAACTACATCATGTGGTCAGAAGGTGGCGCTGTAGGCTACGTCACATGACTCTATACAGTAGAAGAAGTAGAACATACTGTAACTATTTTCATTTAAAATGGCTGTAATGTTTTTTTTCATGGATGAGCCAGAGGACTAATTCAGTCTCATCAGTCCACATGACCTGTTGTACCAGATATGTTTTCACACTTTATCGGCATCATAATGATGCAGCAAACAGCTGATCAGTGAATCTGTTCAGTCACATGAGTTAAAGTTTGCTGCATCAGAATACATTTTTTTGTGTTTTTTGCCTTTCTTGAAAGGGGCAAAAAACACCTCAAGCTAACTTTTTCATAAACATTTTCTGATACCAAACTTCACTTGCGCATTATGTACGTTTATGGAAACACACCTACTGATTTCTACTGTTCTGTTCCTATGGGGGTCTACAGGGAGGTCCCAGAACAGAGCCATAACGCCAAATATAAATTACTTCAGATTTAATAGTTAAGTGGTCCTGACTGAATTCTGACATGGACTTTCACCATAGTAGACCTGTAGGTTATGACGGGTTGTGAAGCTAACATGAGTGAGCAGAGATGTATTTCCAGTTACCATAGTGGTCCTGAAAACCACTGCTTTTTAAACTCCATATATGTATTGGCCTATTTGAGTAAATCTGTCCACAGGGCATCTATTTCTTCTTTGTGCAGCGAGTACTTTGGAGTCTAGCTTAGCACAAAATCTGGAACTAGGGCCAAACTGGAGAAAAAGGCATGTAATCCTATCTCACTATGATCTTTTCTACAGTTTGTGTTAAGTAAAAATGCACAAACCAAGCATAGTGTGTTCAGGTGCAGTTAATATTGTTAACCATTTGTTTTTAACTCCTAGCTTTGATGTCCTTAATGTGTATATGGACAATGACTAGCTTCCTAACATGGGAACACCATTGAAAGATCCAAATTAAACAGTCCTGAAGTTGTTTTCTTTTCACTTTGGATAAATTGAGGTTTGCAGATCCCCTCTAGTTTCCAGACTTTGTGCTAAGATAGGCTAACATGTCTTAAAGCATCTCCATAGGGGACACACAAAGATGAAAGTAGTATCTGTCTTCTGATGTGATCGAATAAGAGCACAACAGATACCAGAGAAACCCACCTTCACTGCAGCTGTCCTTGGGGAAACAAAACTGGCACAGGTACATTGACCCATGTCCCCGTATGTTGGTTGATGTTCGATGCACAAAGCTGATATGACATGTCCTCTAAAGGTCTGGTATGTGACTAAACTGAAAAACAGCCCCTGTGTGTTTCGGATGATGATCATGATGATCATGATGATAATGTTGCCAAACTGGTCAGTGTCACGTGTGGACGTGACGCCATGTCCTTGTCCCGGAAGTAACAGCTTTTGGAAAATTATATGAAAGTGCCTTTCTGAGTGGGATGCTGCTGTTTGATTGGACGTCATGTGGAGCTGTGTTCAGCCTCTCAGTCCACACTGACATGTGCTCTTCTACAGGACACCATGGGTCTGGATGTAACCAAACTGTGAATGTCCTTTGGAAATAAAATATGATGATTATCAGATTATAATATTAAGGTAATAAAGTATTATTAAAAGGCAAACTGATGTGTGTCATATAACTTATTTGTTTCTTTCCCTTTTCATATTTTTTCATCATGCTTATTTTTGTCCTGCCACCATTTTCTTCATAGTGTAGATATTTTCCACTTTATTTACTTTCTTTTATTCTCACTCTTCTTTCTTTCTTACTTAAAAAACATCTCATCTAAATGCCCATCTGTACTGGCTGCAGTACGCGGTTCAACAGGAAGTCTTCAGCAGGTCTGTCAGGGCCTCCTGGGTAATTGTAGGTTTAAGTTAACACCTCACTTTCTCTCAAGCTAATGAAAAAAGGAAGAAATGTCTGAAGCGATTCCAGGAGTAGCGTGACGAAACCTTCCAGCACTCAGAAATGTGATCACTTTAAACAGAGGCCATATCCATTACAGGATTACTAAAGCAAGCAGAGCTGCTGTTTGTTTAACCACGTCTGACTGTGTGTGTTTTTGTGGCTGAGGGAAACAGGGCTCTGAGTGGGTCAGGTTATGAGGGGGACACGAGAGGCAGAGACAGTGAGGTCACAGTGCTCACATGGAGCTTGTGGAGCTGTCATTCATCATTCATACAGCAAGAGGTATTACTGAAGAACATGGCTGAAAGATCACACAAGCAGAACTTTGACATTTAACAAACATTCTGATATAAGCAGTACTCAGCTCCTTTAGTAATAATGACTTTAAATAATGAAATAATGTGATTTGAAACAGGTGATGTGAACAGGTGATTGTAATCATGATTTGGTCCAAAATCAGCATCAAGGAAAGATCTAGTCCTTTAGGAGCAAAGATGGACCGAGGATCAACAGTTTGACAACAAATGTGTGAGAAAATTATTGAAATGTTTCAAAACAATGTTCCTCAAAGAAAGATAGGAAGAGATTTGGATATTTTAGCCTCTACGATGTAGAACAGAATGAAAAGATTTAAGGAACCTCAATATATTTCAGTGTAAAGGACAAGGATTCAAGTCTAAGCAGAACATCGTGATCTCTGATCCCTCAGACGACACCTCATCAAGAACCATCATTCATCTAATCCTGATAGAACCACATGGGTCAGGTTTGAGAGCCGTCACTCATCTAGAGCCAATAGAACCACATGGATCAGGATTACTGTGACAAACCTTTCAAGCTCTACAGTACAGAGTTACATCCACAAATACCAATATGTCTGCCTTATATTAACTGTGTCCAGAAGCATCGTGGACTTTTCTGGACTCAGAGGCATCTGGGATGGACCATCACTCAGTGGAAACATGGATTGTGATCAGATCAATCAGTATCCAGGCCTGTTTTGGAAGAAATGGACACCGTAAGACAAAAAGGACCATCTAGACCTGTTACCAGCAGATTAAGTACATTTAGATTTTGGATCAACACATGCTGCTTCAATTCGACAACTTTTCCAGGGACGCCATGAATATTTCAACAAGACAATGTAAAACCACATTGACCCACATTACAAAGACCTGGTTGAGGAAGAGGAGGGTGTGGGTTCTGGACTGGTATGATGCAGTCCACACTTTTCTCCAACAGACAATGTGTGGAGCTTCTTGAAACACTCATCCAGAATTTTGCTGCTGCTGCTGACACTGTTTCCTCCATCATACCCATGTTCTGTAATCGACTGCTGCCCTCTGTTGTTCATAACATGTTGCAGCCAGCTCAGCACATGACACAAACATAGAGAGACCAGATCCCAACAAACCAGATGTGAGGCAACGAGTATGTTTGTATGAGGCAATGTGCATCATGCTCAGAGGTAAACCAACTCCTTATATTCACAGAATAGTACTGACTGGGGACAAAAATCACATTTTCTTTTTCAGATTTTCTGAAAATTCTGTCGAATTCACGATGCATTTCAGATTCATATGAACTTTATTGATCCCTAGTGGAATTTCATGTGTCCTACAGCTCAGGAAAAGAAACAAAAAAGAAATAAAAGAAAAAAGGAAATGAAAACAACTAATGAGTCAATTATTTGAAGAATAGTCAGTCTGTCTTCAGTTTAGGTGTGGAACAGTCTGATGACACTGGGGATGAAGGGTCTGTTTGGATGAAACCTGACTTTAATCAGCTTGATCTCATGTATTCCCTTCAAAATCAAAAACTGGGACATTGTCTCAAAATGTGGGACGTGGGACAAGTGATAGAAATGCTGTGCAGTCCCTCAGAAAGCAGGACACCTGGTCCCCTTAAGTATGTAGATATAACAAATGAGAGTCTACACATGCAGAGACAGTCCTGTCATTTATTCACAGAAGCTCCTTCATCAACTGTCTTTTTTCTCAGGCTTTATGTAGAGCAAACTGACATGTCCACAGATACACACTGTGTATTATGCATGCATGAAAATACAAGAAACAAAGGAAACTGTAAAAGTGTCCGAGTTTGATGCACTGTCATTAGCACCGAACCAGGACATGGCTGATACAAAGTGCACAGTGGGTTATTTTGGACACGCTTGATTCCCATGTGTCCACTCAGAGGGTCTCATCTCTCCTTCAGGTAGTGGATCAGGACCTTCTCTGAGCTCACAATGTGGCGAGGTTTACTGAAGTCCACCGAGGGCAACCTCTGGATACCTAACACACACACAAAGAAAGGACCTGTGTCAAAATAAAAGCATCAACCTGACCATATGACAGACAGCTTTGCTCAGTGCTGATTGGTCAGTGATGGCATTCTACCGTTTTTTTTTTTACTTTTTATTATTGCTAATCTTAAAATCAATATTTCTTTCTCAAATGATGTATGTCTTCAGTAGGTAGCTGTGTAATATGTGGGAGAATGACAGCATGTCAGTCATTATTGTGAAATAAACCCTGACAGAGTGATGCAGGACCAATCTGAACATAAATCAGTCTCATAAAATCTACCTAAAAAGTCCAAATTCAATTCAATTCAATTCAATTCAGTTCAGTTCAATAAGCTTTATTCGCAAGACCGTTTAAATGATTTTGGAATGGTAAAACGAAAAGTGTGTGTGTTTCATATGTGTAGGTTTGTGTCAGGACTTGTCATGTTCACTATAGTGTTATGTGTCCCTCACTTTGTGACATACAGCCACATATTGTGCAGCTGCTTGTCTATCACCTAATAAAAGCAGCTGGTTTTCAGTGTCGTGTAAGTCTATGAACTTTGGGATTGGACTGATTTACAGTAAATGTTTTAAATTATGGTGCTGCTGTAATATATTTGTCACATTTTAAGAGGAAGTGCCTCTCTGTCTCCAACTCACCTGTCATACAATGACCACAGAGTCTTTCCTCTGTTGGTCCAGCACTTCTTATGTTTTGTTCTTGTTCTTATGTCTTTCTTTCTCTGTAGTCACTGAGTCTGTATTTGGTCAGGAAGTCTCTGCTTTGGATCTCTGACAATATAGAGATACTCCACCAATTTATATTCATGGTTTAGAGCCAGATAACAATTCATTTTGCTTTGAGTTTGACCAGAGTTTGATTTGTCCAATGTTCCAGATAAGCATCTTTAGTTCACTTCATAATGTGGTTTACTCTGATCAGTGGTTTAAAAGCAGTGCTGGTCTGAGGCTGAACAGTGTTGTTTGTGGTTAGACTCAGGACCAGCTGACAGAAGAGACTCTTTTGGGGGTTCAGTTCCTGAGTTTGTAGAGCCTGAAACCTCAGTGTGTCTCGGGCGCTCGATTTCAGATGTAACCAAAATTTAAGTGTTATTTCTGTATATTTGTTATTAATGGACAACAGCCAAATTCTGCCCTACATGCATTGGTTGATGTTTTTCTATGGATGTTTAATATAGTTTAATATAATATAATAATATATATATATCTACAGAATCCTGCATGCAGGGTCTCTGTGGGATGCTTGTCCCATCTAGTGTCGTCTTGATGACTGAGTGGATCCCAGACTTCACTGCCATAGAGAGTGATTGGTTAGATTATACTGTCAAATATTTTAGTCCAAATTCTAATTGGTATGTCTAGATGGTGATTTTTTTCTTAATTGCATCAAATGCTGTATGCACTTTTTGTTTCAGTGCATTCCCTGCCAGACCTGCCAGCTGAGGCACTGATTCTGAGCCCCATTTAATACAGGCTGTGATGGGTGTTGAGATGATTAGTTCCAATGTTGACGATGATGTCCTCAGGGTCACCCATGTGGTGGTGACAGAGGAGCAGGAGGGCTTTGTCAGTATGAGGACACAAGAACTTTCCCACTCTGCCATGAGGAAACAGCTTTCTGTCTTTTCTGCCATTAGAGTCAAAGAGGATTGCAGGTTTATGGTGATGGAGTTCACTATTCCTCAGTGATTGGCTGTACTCTAGCTGAGCAGGGGGCTGTTTGTAAGGCTGAAGGTCCAGCATTGTCCTGTGGAGGAGAGCGGTCTTGTCTGTGGTGCCTGACTGCTGGATCCAGTCTGTGGAGACTTGTGTACTTTGAGTTTTTAGTTTGGCCAAAGTCTCATAGAATAACATGAGAGGGGCAGGATTTATGAGCTGTACTGCAACCAGCCACCAGGGGGAGATGGAGACGTTTGTGCTCTAATGACATTCATTGTACATACAGTCTATGAATCTGACATTCAGACCTTTTGTTTATTGAATAAAACATATTTTTTCATGGCAGACAGCTCGACTGTAGTTGTGGTTGAGAAGTTACACTAACAGGATCAGTAGTTTATCTGTACTTTTTAGCTGTACAATAACCAGACTGTTAGCATAATTTAGCTACATTAGCTAATGTTAGCCATAATACTTATTATGTGGTCTGTCAGCTACTCTGCTAATTAGTGTGCTTATATGTTACGTTCATCAAACAGCTGAAATGACCCAGTGGTGTTTGACATGACACTGTTAGTGGATGTGGTCAGTGTTTTCAGTAAATTAGCATCAGCATGGTTTCACCCCTCGCTCTTCCCCAGCTCCACCCTCTTACACAGATATGGGCACTTCTATTTCCAGAAAACCAACATGGTGATGGCCAAAATGCCAAAGTTGAGGCCACAAAACAGCAGTCCACAAACCAATGGGTGGCGTCAGAGAGGTTTTGTCTACTATCGATCTGCAGTCTATGTATCTGGTACTGTACTACATCTTTATCCTCACTCTTACTCACTTCTTGGACTCTTTCACCATTTCAACATAAAGAGTCTGTGAAATGATACCATAGTGCTTTTATATAAAGTGCAGACTCTGAGATGTTGTTTTAAACCACATTTATAACAACTCATCAGACAAAGGTTTAATAAATCAACTGACAGTATGTGGTGAAAGGCAGTGTGTGCTGTACCTCTGAGTATTGCGTACCAGTCCTTCAAAACACTGTGGTCTTCCTCGGACACGAACCTCCGGCCGTCTGACAAGAAGAACATGAGGTTAAAGCACAGTGCGTCTGCTCATCCTGTCCATCCAATTTCATTTATTTTATTTTATCCATTATTTATCCAGGAAGGTCCAATTGAGATACAAGATCTCTTCATCCTGGTCAATGTAGCAGCAACAAACAGTTTCACATGTAAAACACATTAAAAAAAAAGCAGCACAGGACAAATAAAGAGGCCCTTCCACTGTGCCCCATGGGACCTACCTTTGGAAAAAATATGAACAGAAAGAGACAAATCATTTTTGGATCCCGTTTGAATCATGCCAACATTTACACATCTGAAGTTTGGCAATTTAAGAGATAATTGTGCAAGTCAGGAAAGTCATAGTTTGTGATAGTAAAGTACCATTTAGTTTAACATTTAACAGAGTTATGTTTCAACTATTCAAAACTGTGCAAATCATTAAATCACACAAATTGTGATTTTCAGCAGCTGAGATGTTGCACACTTTTGATATTGCACATTTGCTCACTTACAGAGGCCATGTGTACAAGTGTGCCTTTAAAAACATAACAATCAGTGTTAGTAAAAGTTACGTTGACACTTGTAACTTGTGCAAAATTGAAGGGTCAAGGAAGTTAAAGCTAAAGTGATTCCAGCTCATGTCACTACTGCTATAATGATGCAGTGTTACGTCACAGTGGTTTGTGGTTTGGTAAAACTCACGTTTTCCTTTGAGGTACATCATGGACTGAGGACCCCAGTGGATGTTGAGCTGAATGAGAAAAGACAGAAACAGCGCTGTTTAGTCTGATCTCTGTAACGTGTGCACATGCAGCAGAGTGAGCTGTACTTTTACCTTGTGTGCATGATGCGACTGGACAAACAGCGAGATGAGTATAGTGCACGTCCACAGAACTGGAGCTTTGACCTTCTGCAACACACACATGACATATACACAACACTGCTGTCACACATCCAAACACACACACACTTCCAAAAACCAGAAAGATGCAAAAAAAACCTACGGACAGCACATTGTTCTAATAATAACTGATAAGTAGAACGGATGTTTACACAATCTTTTCAAGGTTCTACAGTAATACATTTACATAAACACACTGCAGAAACAGATGTGGGTCAATGATGTGACATCTTCTGACTGACTGCATTTTTTTCAGTTTTTAAAGGTTTAAGTGTATAAAAAGATACCATATACTCACTTTAAATAAAACAATTACAAATAACTAATAGTTATAGAAAATGTCAAGATATCATGTGGTGCGACCATCAAACAAATCGCTCTAAATCTATTTAATTATATTTTATTTTCAAATGTATTTAATAATAATAATATGTTTGGATTGTATTTTTAAAAAAATCTTTTTTATGTGATTTACAGTAAAAATAAGTCTGTTAACTACATTTCAGAAGGTGACTGTGACCTAATAGAACATAAATATGAGATCACATTTACAACAACTCTTTGTTTCGAAACACTTCATGTTGTTATATTAATGTTAAAGGAATTAGATCATTTTAACATAAACAACAGTCACACCATGTGACATGTTTTAAGGCCACAGACAATTCATCTGCATAAAATATACTCAAATCAATCAATTTAAAATGTTATTATGACATTATTTTTGGTACAACATTCCTAATGTTTCAATAATTACAATAGATATTCTTTTTTTGTATTTGGCCTGTTGATATTATTATACATTATTATATCTTTATACATTATTGACCTATGTACATTAATTTTATCACAGTTTATCTTATCATGTTTTTTTGTCAGTTTAAATATAATTTTGATTCAATTCCTAAAATATTTTTTCTATTGCAAATCCTGTTTTTTTCAATTTCAAATTTCTTTGTCAGTTTCAAATCCTAATTTTTCAACGGAAGGTTCAGTTTCAAATTTTAGTTGTTAGATGTTTTTTTTTTTTTTTTTTCAAATTAACAACACTTTTGGCCTAGATTTGGCTCCAAATCTACACAGATATGCACATCACTATTTTGATAGAATGATAAAAACATGAGGCCAAAATGTTACAACAGGTTAACAGGAACGACCATGATATAAAAAATAACTTTCAAATGTTTTCCCTCAGTCATTTAAAGATAAACCAAAGTAGTTTTTCAAATTCAGTGACTGTTGTTGAAAAAGTCCACACAGTCCAAGTTACCTAAGCACAGTGTCCTAGCTGTGAGCAGAGGGTCTTACCATGTCTGTCGCAGTGTGAGCAGTCGGTGCAGAGGCAGCATGTGTGATGTGTGTGCTGCAGCCTGATGTTCCAGCTGCTTTTATGAGCGGCTTCGGTAACAGGTTCGATCTGGATTCCCTGCCAGGCCTGGCGGGAATCCTGTTTACGAGAGACTAAAAAAAACAGCACAAACACACAGAATGACGTCACAGCCGTGATCTGCAGATGGGAACATCAATAGTATGGACCTGCAGTGTGATTCCTACAGCTGCTGTGTGTGTGTGTGTTGTGACAGACAGATATTTCATCTTGCTGCTGTTTTTATTTCCATGTGATGTTCTCCAGTATGTGGAAATGACCTGATTTGTGAAGCTCTTACATCTTCGAAACATTCGTCATCCACTCACACAGCTCTTAACATATGCATTAGATATGAAGCAAAACAAAAACACAAACGAATTATTATGTATGAAGTGGAACTATATCAACAGGTCTCAGTGAGGATGAAGGGCAGCTTGTGGATTTAGCGTTTGTCACTGACTTCACTTCAGCTATTTTCAAAGTCCCCCAGGACCATAGACTGTTTAAACAGATAGACACTGTGACAGCCCTCAGAAAGTGAAGCCAAAGCGTCTCTATCTCCCCCTAGTGGCTGGCTGCAGTATAAAGACGAAGTCCCGCCCCTTCCTCTGTGCCCCATGGGGATCTAGGGTCTGTCCAAACAGTCAAAAAAATAGCTCTTACCTATTTTTCCAATCCAGTTTTATTAAGGCATCTGTGTGTTTAATACAACAAACAAACATAACTAATGCAACCTATGTGTCTGTAACTAAGCACAGGTTCTGATACAACATTAACTTAACATTTTACCAACAGACATGTCCATGTTCACCTACTGTTTAAAACATATCAACATACTAACAAGTTGTGGCAGTAGATGGAAATGTGCACCCTTTCGTGAACAGTTGGGTTGGCCGATGTTGCAGTCAATTGTGGGACATACTCTCTCCTCTCCTTTTGTATCCTATGCTAAGGGAGATATTAAAGGAAACATTGAAGCTCCTTTCCTTTGCATTTAGAGAAGTCAAACAGCTCTTATCATGGCCGACACTCAGATACTTTCAGGTCAGTTCACTCATTTAGGAACCGAACAAAGCAAAAAGGAGTGTTCGGACGCCCCCCAATTGCAGAAAAAATATGAAAGGTGGACAATGGTGAGGGCCAAATAATATTTTGCTCTGGTTTTAATTATGCAATCAACTACACATATGATGCCTCAGTGAACTGCATCTCTCATCTCACATGACAGTAGTATGATAACTGATTTGTCACCAACACCAAAAGGGCTGTCACTTCGAGTGAAAAAGTATTGAAAGAGGTAGAAATCACTACAAGTCTGGTCATATTGAGCTGCAGAAACATCTTGAGCAGCTTTGAGCAGTTTGTCTGTGATTGTCATGAAATGGGAATTTTTCTTTTAAACTGAGAAACATCACATGTGTAATTAATGGCATGATTCCAATGGGATCAAAAACTTTTTTGCCTCCTCTGTTTGACTATTGTACATTTTGTGAAGTAAGATCCCATGGGGCATAAATCCCTGTTATTCAATGGGACTCAGGCCAAAGTAGGCGTCCAACAACTTTTTCCCAGTGGTGATTTTGGTCTTTTTAGGTAGATTTCATCAGATAGATTTGGGTTCAAACCATCATCATTCTGATCAGTTTATTTTAATAAGTTATTTAATGTGACTGACAGCTGTAATGAGCAATCATGGTGGTTGTAAATGAATCAGGCGGGCAGCAGGTGGCTGGAGTGACACCCCCGCATCTCTCCTGTGCTGCATCTCTCCTGTGCACACTCTGTGCGCTCCAAATTGTATCTCACAGGCAACATGGTAGCTCCCCTGACTGTGGGATTTTGACGTCATTTTTACAAAGTGGGAGAAAACAGCGCCATAGCGTTCATCTTCACATACTGTCCATGATCAGGACAACCATGCAGCTCAACTTGACAGGTGCCATTATACTGATAAAGTTCAAAACATGTCTTCAGAGTTTGATACACTCTTCCCCTACTGCATTTCCACATACATGTATTTCCAGTTTGAAATAGTAATAGATATTATTGGGGATGATGTCACCAGACACATATCGTCAGATCATTTTTCAGGATGATCTTGATTAATAGATCTCAGTAACAGTCAGACATCAGATAGATAATTATTATTACTACATTATTCACAACAGCTGAAATGAACATGTGTCCACTTTGTTTAACCCACTTATGCCTGACATGACACATGGAGGAGCTGCTGAGAACAGGGAGCAGGTGATAGAAGAGAGGGAGTTTTCTTCACTCGTATTAATTTATTTGAATGACAGAGGAAAGCGTTATCAGAGCAGATCAACCACAAAACAGTCCACATTTCACCTGCATTGTTCCTGGTATTTTAGCCACTATTTAGTCTAGGTAACATTCATCCTCTAACTCCTCCAGTTCTACTGCAGAAAACTCCTTCTGCTGCCTCTTTGGTCTGTGTTGCTATTTCCAGATTGAAACACGTGTAAAACTTACACTTGTGTCACATTGCTGTAACAAGTTGTGTCTGTGTTGTCAGTAGAATCCCTGTGCCCTCATCAGGTGTGTCTATGTGTAGACTGGCTCTGTGCTAAGTTGTGCTGGTCTTGGTAGAGCAGGTCATTATTGAAATGAACTAATTGTGTCTGTGTTCATAATTTTTCATATTGTTAGTAGATCAACCGCAAAAATTTGCCACTCCCTTCTGTGCTTTTTCTGGATTGCGACCTTGCTAATTTGCACTGCCTTAGTAAATTTGGGCCACTGTGTTTACGGCCATTGAATAAAAAGTGGTATGAAACAGTAACTTGCAATGTACACCAAATGCCCAAAACAATACTTTTATTTAATAAAACCTGTTCATCTTAAACATGAAATAAATAAATAAATAAATAAATAAATAAATATAGGTGAAATATAAGAGTGGAACAGTATCAAACTATTGGCATGTGGGGTTATTGTATACGACAATAACTTATGTCATTCAGCATTAGAGACAAACCAGAAAAACAAAACTGGAGAACAAACAGAACAGAGTAACTTCTGCCCTGTAATTTAACAAATACACCTGTTCATTAAAACCATTTCAAGTTCATTTACAGCTGAGGTTATGTGACAGTCTTCAAACTCCACACACTGACACTGGAGAAACAGATCCTGACACACACTCCATGTCCTGTGTCAGTTTGTGTTGTTCTTGAACATGGTCTGGACTGTCTTTGAGAGACAGCGTCCGAAGTTGTTCAGGACTAAGCGTTCGGCCTGGACGGGGAACAGGTCCTCCCTCTCCGCCTCCATGGCTCGGTCCAGCAGGCGGCCACACACCGCCTCCACCACAGCGAGGGTGATGACTGGCGCAGGCCTCCTGGACACACACACACAGGCTTGAGCAGTGGTTTGTATTTTCAGATGAGATACAGCTCACTGTGTGACAGGCAGACCACCACTACACTCTGATACTGGAGGACAGATGAGGATATGACGGCATATTAGCACCACTTTAGGCGGGAGGAGGGGGTAGTATTTTGTGGAAAACCTCACAAATTTATGAGAGATTGTATGTTATAAATTTATGAGAAAAAAACTAATTAAAATTTGTAAATTTATTTGAAAAAAACTTATTCTCTCAGAATAAAGTGGTGAGTGGAATAATGAAGGGATGAACAGATGTGTGATTTCATTTAAGTACACCTGATTTGCCTCGATGAGTGTAAATAAACTCACAGCCATGTGTAAACACTGGGCCTCGTGTAAGAGGTCCTCATATGAACAGATGGATTTTTAAATGAACCCTAAAAGTCATAGAACTATCTTTGGGACCTCACACTCTCCTGGATTTGTTGAGGTATTGGTTTTCTTTTTTTGCATTCTTAGGGTAGAGTATAGATCAAGTCCCAATTTTACATTTTCTTTGTTTGAGAAAGAATGAATTGAGTTTTTTTATTGTGTTTTTTTTATATATTTACAAACGTTTACTTAGATGTTTTCCATTTCCAAATGAATTTATGTCCACATCTAACCTTTATTAAGCAACTTGAAGCCTTTATTTTAATACTCTTCTGGGCATTTTCAGTGTATTAATTTATATTGTATATCAACAAATGCAACAGTGCAACAAATGGTGAAAACTGTTTTCACACATGTTATATGTTGACTAATGGAGATTGAATGTTCAATTATAAGATTTTATACAGTTTCATCCTAAATATGTTATATGTTACAGCAGTCGAGTAAACGACAGCCATGAGCCTCACGAAGGACATTTTTTACCATTCTTTTTTTAAATTATTATTATTTGGCCTGTGTTATTGCAAATGGTATACCTTTTTGTAAGGATGTGACTGTTTTTTCAAATGTTTCAAATTTCAACCTCATCTCCTCTAATAGGTCTGTTATAAACTGTGTAGCTAAAATACTAGGGACTTAAGTGTCACTATTGAAACCTGTTAAAACTGTCATTTTGATCCCATTGAAACATAACAGCATCAGGTAAATGAGTTAAAATCAGTTAAAAACCATGAAAACAGAAAATAATATTAGTAAATATGAGATTTAATGCAATTTTAAGCAAGGAATGCTTTTATCCTCTAAGGTACTGAGTGTTCTTTTTTAAAACTGACACTGCACAAAAAAATAAAAATATATCCAAATCAGTGTTGGTGCCAATACAGGAAATAATAATTTTTGGGATTTTTTAACGGCAGAGTCATTATGTAAACAAAGGGTTAAAACTCAGAAAATGAATGAAAAGTTGATGATCAGGACTGATGTTGATTAAAAGATTAACCTGTTGAAGTGGAAAATAATAATAATACTTTTTTTTTTTGCAGATTTTGTCCTCTACTGACTCCAAGGAGAAGTTTTTTTTAAATTGAAGGGTTAAATAAGATTTGTTTTTTTTAGATTGATGCAGAGACAAAGAATGGAGCACAACAGGTCACCTTATATGGTAACCACACATGATCCCATGAAGCCTCTCCTCCTCATTTACTCAGCATTACTCACACAGAAACCAGCTATTTTCAGCTCGTTCCAGAACATGACATCCAGACACGTGCTTTTTCCATCTATCCTATAGTACAGAGATCTGTACAGAAGGAGACAAAACAATCCCAGCCACTCAGATAGACCTGAGGAAGCCCCTCTCAAACTGCCTTCTACTAACACATACCATGACCTTTATATCCCAGAAGAAAAAAAATGTTGATATTTACAACTGAGAATCACATCATGTCACTTAATTAATCAACCCCTAAATCAATGTTAACACAAGATGTATGCACTGTTTAGGTTATTTATTTATCACAAATAACTTGTCAATTAAAATATTTGCAGTGGAACATGTTGTATAGGCCTGGGTATTATTTAATCATTAATTTAAGAAAACATGGGTGTGCCTCAGTTTTGTAAAAAGGAAACCAATTAGTTAGTTCATTTAAGAGACCTGTCTAATTTTAAAACTAAAATATCACTCAACTAATCGCTGGAAAAACTGATATAGTTCATGATTAGTGAAATAATTGCTAGCTGCAGCCCTGTAAGTGGTCAAACTGAGAATCAGGAGCCCATGCATTTCCGTATAAGACCTAACAATGTGATTATAGTGCAGTAGAACACACCGAGGCATGTTGCTGAGCCTCTTGTTTCTGTTCATAGACTGTATACAAAGATGGACCCACAACGCTGTTTCCTACCAATTTGTAAAAATGAAGCCAAAATCCAGCAGTAAAGACATGGGAACATCACATCCACTTGCCAGACCACCTGACTGGTCACACGCCTGACCGATTCAGGGTCATCACAGCTGTCAATCACCACATCATCACAAGCTGATCAGAAAGATGACAAATCAGTCTCATGAAATCTATCAAAAAAGACTGAAATCACCTTTGTGAAAAATGGATGCGTACTTTGATTGACACGTTTTGGCTTCACATTTAGAGGGCTACCACGGCATCTATCTTTATATACAGTCTATGTTTCTGTCTAATAGTTGTGCATTTTCCCTTATTTCTACAATGAAGGCAAGTTTTAACAGCTATGTAGCTAACTGTGAGACTAAACCCGTGATGACATACAGACATATATGATATACTCAGTGAAATGTGACTGACTTACTTGTCCTTATCATTTCTGGTTTTCCCACTGAGGTTGGTTTCTGAGGCGTCATCATAGTTTCTACAGGCAACACATTTACAGCTGGAGGTGCACATGACATTGGCCTGCACAAAGACACATCACAATAACTCACATGGGACAAAAACAGCTGAGAGGCTTTAAGTTTACATTTTGTGCCCATTGCTTTTCTGCTTGACATTTAAATCAAATATTAGCACCTCATGGTGTATGTCTCAACCAATCAATCAAGTGTCAGTTTATATGCATGTCTGTAAGGTTCATATCATATATGGAGTGAAGGAATTCAATAAAATGTGTTATGTGTATTTTTTGGTGAAATGGTAGTTGTCACTATATGATTCCAGTGAATCATTTCCAGTGAGAAACATGCTGTCTGCACTTACAGACTGGACTGCGGTGTTCAGAAAAGCGTTTTTAATGTTATGGTTGTGTCTGAAATCACTCCCTTATTCACTACTCCCAACATAATAAACACTCATTAGGTCACTCAGTAGTGAGCAGCAAACACAGAATTCAGACACTCAGACACAGTCATTTTACATCATAACTGAATCACACAACCATACATGTCATCTGTAAAATGTGAATCATTCCATTGTGAAATTGTTAGCAGACAGCATTATGCATGCTGTGGTGGCTACTTTTCACAATGCATTATGGGATACTTCACTATATACTGTATGTTAATGATGCGATCCAAATACACATGCATGTGTAAATGATTCACCCACCACCCAACCGAATTAAGACACACCTTACGGTGCAACCTACATACATGATCAGTGATGTGAACTGGGCTCATCAGTTTTGAGGTCTTTCAGCATCATACCCTGTTGCCCAGACGACCCAGCCAGGGGTGATGATGACCCCGGCTTGGGTCTTAGTAGTTTGTGTGGTCCATGGATCACCCCTTTTAATCCACAGCCATCCTGATGCCTTCTCAGCAGTATCAGTAATGTTCCTGATGGTCTTTCTTGCAGTGTATTCCCCTGATCCTCAGCAGCTTGGCAGTCAACTTCAACCGGGAAGCATCAGGTCTTCCATCCAATGCTTCGACATTCCTCTGCAAGTTCCATGTCTCCAGTTCTCCAATTTAGAAAGGTGTCTACTCTCCCTGATCTTGTCTCAGACCAGAAAAGAGAGTTCACTCCAGCCTCACCTCCCCACATCACTGAGTGAAAAAAGTCATTCACTCAGAGTTCAGTTTCTCTCATTTTTATGATATACCTGTAGCTATTTTTATTAATCTTATTGATAACTCCTGTCTTTCTGGTCTTTTGAAGGATATAATAACAAAAATAAATGAATTAAATTAATTGAATTGTGTTAGCCAACGGCAAAATCCACAATGAGAATTGAGCAACATGTCAGTCAAGGCAAACAGAAGAGGTGACGTTAGTAAATTACACTTTAACCATCAAGAACTCTGTTGGAAGGAGCTGGGTTTTACACTAAATTTAGATGAGTGTCGGTTTAGTCAAAACCACAAACTAGTAGCTTTTAAACACACTGTGATATAACACTGTGTTACACCTTTACCACCAAAGTAGTTCTGGTTCTTGAACTGGTTCTGTTTAGGATTCTTGGTGTCATCTAGTGAACAAGTCTGCATTTCCATCAGTTTTGAGTGGAACCATTCTAATCAAGGATGTGAGCGTGGTACACAATGCACAACAGACCATAATATGGTGACATATTACCAGATCCTGCTCCACTTTTTGACAACTCAGTCTCGATAATGCTTATGTTGTTTTTTTTTAATTTTGGTTCTTATTTGTTGTTGTGTTCAGGTGAAACCAGTCTGTTTACTCTTTCTTGTGCTACTTTCAGGATCCAAAATGGGCCGTGGAGCTGTTTTTATTAGGTCACCAAATGGCAGAGGAAAATCTATAGCAATAATATGATATGTGGATTTATTTTCCAAATTAAAACAGAAGAAAAGAGCAAAACCATGTGAAATGTGGAGGACAGGCCATAGTTGTAAAAAATGACATGAAAGATGTAACAACACTGAAATGTTATAAAAGATACAAAAAGACTTTCAGAGAAAGTTTCAGAGACAGTGTTTTGACAGTTGAAGAGTCAATAAAAATGTAGATCTATGGAAATTCACAAAACATTTTTGTAAGTTTCGGTTCTGAGGAGACACCACATTACTGTTTTGAGTCTCAAGCTGAAAAAGTTTGGGAATCATTGGTCTAGTGAACTCATGAAAAGACAGAGATGTGTGTGTGCGTGCATGTGTGTGCACCTCATAGCACTCGCAGTAGTTCATGAGACAGCCAGAGCGTTTACAGTTGCATCCTTTGTTGTGCCAACCTTTGACCTCTCCTGATGTCCCACTAGCGATCTTTGGTTTGAAGGCATTGGGGTTACGATCCAGACATAACTGCAGAGACATCAGGCAAAGGTGAATTAAAGGACATGACATGATAATGATAATTATTGTTAATGGTTTTTTTTTATTATACCATGATCATGTTCCTTGGAGATCAGGGGCTATGATTATCACAATATAATTTAATATAGCGATAAACATTTTTTTGCCTTTAGGGTTTATTCTGTTTACATTGTCAAAACACAGAATGTTTCAATGTGTTGTTGTTTTAATCAATTTCTCTCCTACGTATTCTGATGTTGAAAAAAGTTTTTATCATTATAATAGTTTTGAATGTTCTACCTAAATAGTTTAAAACCACAAATAATCATCCTTTATGCCATTTGCATCTTATTGTTAGATTTTTGGTTTTATAAATAAACAGATCAGACCCTGACTGATATGGTGTTCACAAGGGTTCAGAGACGCTGTGACACACAGCCAGCTGTGACACCAAACACTACTAATGTTTCTGTGAAATCATGGATACATTCAGAGATACATGAACATTATTTTAAGATTCAGACAATAATGGAACACATTTCAGACATGCCTGAGTTACATTAATAGATGTAGCTTATTCTGAGGTAGAACATTTAAAACTAGTCTAATGATAAGATAGCCCTGTGATGAACTGGCAACATGTCCAGGGTGTACCCCGCCCTTAAGTTTTCCATGCTGTTAAAAGGAGTTTTTTCTTTCCAACTGTCACCAAGGGCTTGCTGTCGGTGGATTTATTGTTTTTTTCTCTGTATAATATCATACATCTTGAACATACTATGTTAAGTGCCTTGAGTTGATTTCTTGTGCTTTGGTGGTATACAAATAAAACTCAACTGTACTGTATTTCAGACAGTCCTCTTTAACTGCTGATCTCCACATACTACCCCACTTCAAAAAACCCAAACGATCCCTTTACTGCAAACAAGTTAGATGCTGATCCCTTAAATTAGTGTGACCAAGACGTACATTTAGTGGTGTAAAAATAGTTGGTTAGATAGTTACAGTTAGATAGGCAGTGCTCTCCGGTGTAATAGAGATGCTACAGTTAAATTATCTCCAACTTGTCTTATTGTGAATCTTCTTGCACCATCAATGTATTGGCCCAGGTCAAGACTATGTTAAGGGTTCCGCTGGTCACGTAGTGGTTATGGCTAAGGACGGGTTAATCCTGCAGAGAATGAATCAAAGTCAATAAAATTACCACAAAACTGGTAAAGTGTGTGCTTCAGACAAAACATAGTGTGAGAAAACATGTTCCCCATGGCTGCTTTCCAGTAAGAAACAGATTACTGCACACTAATACAGTGACAGTCCTCACCTCGGTTGAAACACCAATTAGAGACAATCGATGCTCTCAGTCCTACTCGCCATGTCTACATGAGCTCACACACCAGCAGACAGAAACAATCAATAGTGTTTCAGCTGCTACTTACTGTACAGCCAATCAACTATACACAGCAGTCACACACTCATGTATCATCACAGAGAGATTTACTGACAACACCACTCAACTAGCTCATATCTACAAGATTAGTTACAGCCCAAATAAGAAAACCCTGGGATAGCATGGTATGGGAAATGCTAAATAAAAAAGAAAGCAGTGATATTCAAATGTCCTTTGACTTGTATTTCTTTGTAGACAGTATGAACAAAACATATTTCATGTTTTGTCTGGTCAACTTCATTTCATTTGTAAATATTCATGCATTCATCACATTCAGACTGAAACACATTTCAGTCCGATTCACAGTTCTTGTATTAATTCAAGCGACTGTTGTAATGTCCTTATTGGTGAAAGTCACAAATTTCATTCTTCCATGTGTCAAAATGTACAAATGATAATAAATTAACCTTGAACCGTGAAGAAATTTTTGTGGACTTTCTGCGTTAACCAGTAATATTTTATATTGAAACAACAGCACGCATGGTTCTGTGATGGAAAGTGGATTAATAAACTCCTTTTGCCTTTATGGATTCATGGTAAGAAACACATGTCGACTTAATGTTTGCATCTGCACAGAGTTTATATCTTATATCTAACAGGTGATCAGTTTTGAGAGTGTTGAGATGGAGATCTGGATGCTCATAACGTTAGAGTTATAGATCTTGGTGTAGGCAGCGCTCAAAGGGCTCCAACTGAATATAGTCTGATTTTTTAAACTCTACCTATAAAATACATCAAAAATGACCTTAAAGTGACATACATACTCTACATACTGAAAACACAGCAAACCTTTATTGCGTTGAGACGCTTTGTTTCTTGCTCGCTGTTATTGCAGCAGTTGGTGCAGTCACAGTTGCTGCACATTACTCCACTGGCAAAACACTCACAATAACTGAAAGACACAAACAAAACCAGAGTTTATAGTGTGTAGTAATATCTTCATTTTGACAGTGTTACATAAAGAAGTGCAGGCACATAAAAAAACGTCTGAAAAACATGTTGACTCTACATCTACCAAAGTGACTAGTGAAAGGTAACAATAAGATGGTGTACTCACAGTTTGAGGCACTGGGACCTGGTGCAGTGGCAGGGTTTCCTGGACTTCAGTTCACCTTCAGCTCCAACAGTTCTACAGCGATGAAGCAAGACAATAAACTATACTGTGTTAAATCCATGTTCAGTAAAGCTCAGTGTAATGTATCAGCGGTGATCTTCTACTGACATGGTGGGACTTAAGGTGTGGTGGTCTTATTCGATTCACCATTCTGTACAGCTATTAATGGATGTAATACAATATTAACATAACAGCACCTGTGATTCACGTGTTCAACCCATCTATCCATCTGTATTTATTTATTGCAAATGGGTTAACACATCTGATGTTAAACATCTGCACTGGTGCTTGAGCTCACTTTGTACTGTAGATTTCAAACTTTGAATTTGGCACGCAGTGCTTTTTAAAAATTTTTAGTTCTTTTTTTTAATTTAATACTTTTTATAACCTTTTAAAACCATTTCAATGTTTTTTATGATATTGGATTATATTATACTGGGTTTTCATTAACATTATAAAGCTTAAGGCCTTTACACACCAAGGCAGTGTTTTTTGTCTGAAATTATTGCATGTTTAAACAAAAAGACAAAAACTCATTATGTGTCAATCACAAAAACACATTGACTCCGAAACATCATCATGTATCATTAAAGTTTTTGATTTTCTGTGTTTGTTCGCATCCGTCAGAATTGAATGCAATACAACAGCCACAGCCTACTTTGAACAGTTCAGACAGTAATATTCAGGTGGATGATGAGGAAAAGCAGGAGACTGAGACAGAGGAGGAGGAGGAGGAGGAGGACGACAGTTCACAGACAGAGGGTGACAGTTTGGAGACAGAGAGGACAGTTCAGCCCCTTCAGGAGCCGTGGTGTCAAATGCAGGACACAGAGTGGACACATTGTGGTCCCACATGCTGTTCCAGCTTCAATGAGATGACCAGAAAACATCCTCATTTCTTGATAAATACATTATGTTTCATATTGCAAATTTTTGCAACTAGTTGAATAATTAATGCATCAGACTCAGTGTGCAAGGTTTGCGTGTGTAACAATTTTAATCAGATCAACCAGTGGACTTTTGTTTTTAAGCTTTTTTTGTTTGTTTATTCTGTTCTAGCTTTTACTAAATGGTCGTATACAGATGTGGTAATTATGGTAATTATGGTAACAGTAATTGCCTAAAAAGGTTGTAAAATTATAGATTTTTCTTGCGAGAGGATCCCCCCAAATCTCTCAGCTGTGTGTCTTTCACAAGTTTAGGGTGTAATAGTTTAAAATATGTCAAAATGAATGTCCAGGTTTTAGTCAAATAACATCACATTTCCTTGGAGGAGGACCCACAAATCCCACGATCCTTGAACCGCAACCACAGCATCTACAGTAAGACATCCAGACACCGAGGGAAAATCCTGTTATCATATTTGATATTTTTATCAGTTAAGATGATACGCTGTTGGCCAGCAGAGGGCAGCATACACCTGCCAATACTAAATACAAGCTGCAATACTAAAAGCAGGGATCCAAATGTCACAGTTTTGTTCTCATCTGATTGTTGGACACTTTAACAGTCAAGAATGAACTTATCATTAATAATTAATCATTGAGATAAACCTGCACCTTTTTAAATCTCAAATCTTACTAGTTTGTATTAATCAATTATATTAATTCTATGATACTTTTTTTCACAATTACTACTGGAACTATTGCAACCTGAACCTTGGCAGTTGGTCATTTCTGGCTGTTTTTTTTAAATGTCTCTGTTATAAAACAACAAGCTGAGATTCAAAGCTCAAGTTGTAAAGTTCTTACGGTGCAGGTGGGGCTTGAGGCTGCATGTTGTCTATCTGATCTCTGGAATCATAATAAGCTCCCTGGTGGTACTAGGGGGAAACACAGTATATATATATAGATAAATTATTAAATAAATGATTACTGATCTGATGATGATTCCAGAAATCTTCTCATTCTCTACCTGGCTGTGAGTCCCCAAAGTAAACACATCTGGAAAACACAAAAAGAAAAATATTACAACAGAAAATGCACTGATATCAGCAATGTATGAATAGTGTCGAAAGGTTTTAGGGGATTTATGGAAGGCTCCTCATCAAGACTAAGTTATTCCCATCCTGATTTTTGATCTGATATTCAGATTTGGTCATTCTAGAGATGGGCAGAGGTGCTTTTTAAACATTTTTAGTTCTTTTTTTTAATTTAATACTTTTTATAACCTTTTAAAACCATTTCAATGTTTTTTATGATATTGGATTATATTATACTGGGTTTTCATTAACATTATAAAGCTTAAGGCCTTTACACACCAAGGCAGTGTTTTTTGTCTGAAATTATTGCATGTTTAAAAAGTAGAAGTTGTGGAAAGTATTGTACTGCAGTCGAGTTTTTAGGTATCTGTAGATTACTTGAGTATTTATTTTTCCAACAGCTTTTTACTTTTACTCCCTACATTTTAACACACATATCTGTAGCATTTACATTTTCAAAACATTCTGATTATTTTAGTTTCAATGCAATGGAGGGGAATTATCCATGATTTTCATTTTGCATCATTGTGTACCTTCACAACATCAAGACTGATTTCAACCTAAATGGATGGAACAATAACACATAGCACAGCATGGTGGCTGAGTGGTTAGCAGTGTCACCTCACAGCTAGAAGTATACATCAAAAACAAGTATACTAGGTGAATTCTCCTATCAGTGCCCTTGACCAAGGTAGTGATTTAGATCTGGAGTTGGTCCTTGGTGGCTGCTCAGGGGCAGCTCCACTGCTCCAAACCTACTAGGATGGGTGACATGCAGAGAATGATTTTCCCTTCAGGGACAATAAAGCTGAACTTTTGACTTTGACTACTTTTTAGAAATATGATCACTTGATGTGTCCACCGGAGCATATCACACACGGCAAACATAGCAAGGCGAAAAAAAAGATGTAACAAGAAGAACAAAAAGGATGGTGAAAAATGTAACAAGACA
>JAPQRN010022094.1:0-19886 GCA_037367275.1 Coranthus polyacanthus | reverse complement strand
AATCATAATGTAAAATACTGATACAGTGATAAAACTGTTTGTCCAATAAATGTTGACAACACTGGTTTCTTAAAATCAATTTTTTTAACATCACAAGATCTACACATTTTCAGACTACCTGGGGGTTCTTCCCTTCTTTTCCCTACAGAACAATTGCTCATTTTCTTGTGATAAAAATGTACTGAAAACATAAAAATTAATAAACCTAAATTCCCTAAATCTTGCACATTCTCATTTAAGTGCATTTGATTACAATTTTTAATATTTTACAATTTTAAATCACATGTCATTTGGTTGCCATCATTTTTTAAAATCACTATTGGCCATATTTTTTACAGTGTACACATCAGTGAGTGTTTTCTGTGAGCACACTCAAAATATGCTAAAGGAAATGATTACAAAATCAGTGTCGTTATCCTTTACTTGTATTGTAACGGTGTTCTTCTGTATGTCAAGGCTTTTGAAAGCATCTTCTAATTAGGTTTAGTTCATATCAGACTGCTACTTGTACTGTACATGTGTTTCTTATCAACCAAACACTAGAGTATGTGTTTACTTTCAAGGCTTTCTCATTTATATCAAAGACTGCAAGCACTCATTAAATTCCCAGTGTAGAACATGATCCACAAATCGAACAAGTGTGAGATAAAGCAGAATACAGCAGTGAGCCAACAGATAAGGATTGATCAAATTCTACCCTTTAATCACTCCATTGTTCCAGTTTGTTTCAGTGCCTCTCCACACAATGCATGTCTTTGCACTACAAGATTTGTTGTTAATTAATAGTATCTAAGTTAAGCCTAAGAGTGTTGGTATCAAATGATTACTTTAACGTTTGTGTAATCTGCAGGTGTGGAAGATAAGAATCACTAACATTCTCAAGCTTTTTAATCTCTGCTGGACTCCAAGGTTTTGATTTGCAGAGGAATTATGTTTTTGTAGTCATCTAACATGCTCCTTCCTTCTTTTTAATTAGTCATTCATATCCCCCTTCACTTTCTGACTGCTTCCTGAAAATGAAATCCTGGTTCTCATACAACTTTCAAAGTTGAGATACTAAATCTTTCTTAGTCTAAATCTGGTTTTCTCATCCCAACTTCAGCAGAAAAATAATATATACATATATTACATTTATAGCCTCCCTTATTTATATTTGTTGATCTCTTGTTGATGCATTTTGAGTTTGTAGTGATTGAATTAACACATCACATGACTTATGTCACATTACAACTTGTTTTATGTATAACATCTGTTTATATTGTATCAAAGACAGTTCAGGGAAACAGGGCGCTTCACTGGAGAGTCATTTCCTGTATCAGTGTCACGTGGGTTTCCCCACTACCACGCCCCTTTAGGAGACAACAGGCAAATCCTGTCCCATTCATTCCAATGGGAGAAGTGAATGTGATTTACAGAAAGATATTGTCAGCCCAAAGTCACCCACGTAAAAATTGGACCCATTTATCACAAGCCACATGTTTTCTGAACATTCTGACATTAAAATTATATTCATCAGATGCATGGATCAAGAGAAACTCGACTTTGTTTGAGGCCTGTCTCTTTCTCAGCAACAAATGCTCGCATGATCTCACAACATAAATCTCGTTGGAAGGAGGTTAAAAATGAGCGGGGAAAACAGCAAATGCTAATCATGAAAAATAATGTTACTTACCTGTAAAAAACATAATATTAATTTCTTATTACTGTATTTAAACCATATTAATCTACTTCCACACATCTATGACATTCTCAACCCTTCTGACCATGCCTATTTAGGAGACAGGAAGTGTGTGCCATTTCATATCATTGGCAAAGTGTACAGTGAAACATCTTTGTAAATGGAAGATCTTTGATTCTATTGTCTAGCCTGATGAAGACTCTTTGGAGTAGAAACACGATGGCTCATCCATGATTTAATAAAGGATTTTTATTATCCCCATCAGATGGCCTCAGATTCCTCCTGACTGCAGTTCAGCACTGTGGACTTTGACCAGTAATAAACTGGATAGTCATTATTTTCTCATGTAGATTTAAAATATGCATATACTTGGCTGAAATTATTCTAATTAGTATTCTTGAAATTTGAAGACTAGTCATTCTGTTAACTTTTGCGCTCAATATTTACATTGATATTTCTAACATTTAAAAATGTTCTGCATACTTCTTATTTTTTATTACTCAGTATTGATTAGTGTAGTCAAACTACACCAAGATAACCTAAACCAAGACCGAATCATGACCAAGACCAGAGTATACTGAGACCAAGACTTTGAGGGTTTGAGACCAAGTCAACTGTGATTATTTTACATAATGGTGATAATTGTCTCCAGTTACCTGTATAACAACAGAAAACAAACAGAAATAACATATTTTTTTCCATTGTTTGACTGTCTTTAATGACATCATCTCATTGCATTTCATTCTTCTTCACTCTATGAGTTCAGTGGAGAACTAGCACCACAGCAGTTTATTTACATTTTGTACCTTGGTTGAATATTTCAGTAATAGGCTTTGTAAGTTCTGTCGTATCTGCCATACAAAATTTTTATTAATAAAAGGCAAACGAAATGTAATTTATTTTGTGTTTCAAAATTCTATGGGAACAGGAACTGGTGTATGTGAATATTTAAACTATTATTAGACTTATACTACAGTGGTGGCATGAAGTTAACAGAATATACAATAATACTGTTAATCACAATGACCTGTATGACAATTAATCGTCAACTCAAATTTATCATGACAGCCCTAATCAAGACCAGACCAGATATACAGCAAGGGCATTATGGTCTGCCTGTCTTTCATTATTGTAGCTACATCCCATATGCCAACTTAAATAAAGTCAGTGTACACCAGGTAGCAAATGGCTGGTATGCTAATGCACTAATGCACTGAAATATATACATATATAGTTGTCTGTGTATCGCTAATATTTGCAAAATCTCTCAAGGTGAGGGGTTAAGAGATTTCTGAGTTTTGAGTTTTAGTGCAGAGTCAGATTGCTAACATTAGCTGGCTTTGATACTTACACTAGCTTTTTTTGAATGATTCGTAAGTGCAGAGTTTGACATCATTCCAGTTGTTTCTGTAATTGTTGCACACAGAATTTCCACATTGCTGTGTGTTTTCTTTTGGATGCTGTTGTAACAAATGAACTCTTTGTGGTTCAAGTTTCCAAGTTGTATTACATAAGATTTGACCAATGCCTCCTCTGGACAGACACAGGTCTTCTCCAGTCAAGTTGTTTGAAGCAGTAAATTTGACATAAAATCACACTAATAATGTTAAAAAATTAATCAGACAATGCACAGGGAATTTAGTGATGTCTCTGCAGTTGTGGTCATGACTGGTGTTGAGATAAAATCCTGTGTCCTCTTTAGGCCCTTTCGCACTGTAGGAACCTTTTGTAGTTCCTAGAACCTTTTTAGGAACTAGGCTCTTTTTTGCACATTCGCACAGCATAGGTACCAGGAACCATATACCATAGTTCCTAGAACTATTTTAGCTCCTACTCCCAGGCAGGGTCTTTTCATGGTTCCATAGGAACTATATGACAGAACCGAGGCCAGGCCTATTACTAGATTTCCGCATCTTGCAGTACCGGCATTTTTAAAACTACTGTGTAGCGTGAGCTGTGTTGGAGCAAATAACAATGGCGAAAGCTAGCGATAAGTGGAGCGACAACGGAGTACAAGCCCTTCTGACCTTGTATGCTACAGAGGAGGTACAACGAGAATTCGAAGGCTCACAGCGTAATATAAAAATGTTTGCAAAAATCAGCACAGACTTAGAAAACACCGGGGTATACTGTCGCAGACGTTTGCGTCACACCGGTCCCTCCCATGGTTCCTTACTACCGGTGCGAATGCAAACCAAAAAGTTCCCCTCAGGGAGAATAGTTCCTAGACCCAAATTTGAGGTGGATAGTTCCTAGAACTAACTTCCTAGAACTACTCTGTGCGAAAGCGCTTTTTGTCTGAGAGCAAGACAAGACAGAGTGATATACAGCCAATTCTGAGATTAGACCAAGACCTTCAAAAAGTGGTCTTAATCCCAAGACTGATCGTGAGTACTACAACACTCGTAGTAGTAGTAGTAATAACTCTAGTATTCTCATATCTAAGTATAAACTTATGATGTATGTAAAATATAATACGATATATGGTTACTATCAATTAACCTCACTACTTGTTAAATAACGGGCTGGAAAATGTGAAGATGACCATCTTCAGAAAGGCCCACCTACTTGTAACAACTGCAACCTGGAGACAGATATTGAAAATGATTGTAGTTGTCAGAGTGTCACATGCAGTTTGGGCTTGTGGCCTCTAGGCTTTCACACATTCAAAGTGGTTTTGCAGGGAATGGAAAGGCTCTGAACAGCAGTCCACTACTGTGTGTGACAGAAAGGCACTGACACTTTTAAAGCTGACAGACCTCGAATTTTAACCTCATCTGGCAGCAGCTGACAACTCAGCGACACAAAGTAACCTTCAAATATCAACTCCTCCTACACACCAACAGTTAATCTTTTCTTGGTGGCTACCTAGACAGCAACTTGTAACTTTTGACACTTCTGTCGTCCTCACGTAGTTGCCATTTATGCAGCAGAGAGCAGTGAGAAAGTGTCAACCCCCACCCCCACCCCCACGGCCTTTAATCAGAACACTGTGCTGACGCAAAGAAAAAAATGTCAGCCTACCTGCCCTGCCGCTGTGTCAGCCCTCACCACTCCTCTTTTTCCTCCCGTTTCTCACTCACAATTTACAGTTTCTTTGCCTCCTTAAGAGGAGATACATCATGCCTTTATCAACTTTCACTCAACAGTCCCATGAGAAAACTGATTACACTCTGGAGGAGGCTTTTGCCAGCCATGAGCAGGGCTAATCTCATTGCTCAGCTGTTCAGTACATTCATAAGGGTATAATCAGAGTTGAGGAAAGGCTCCTAAGAAGTGACCAAAACTACATAGACCGCCATATGTGAATTTAACTGGGTGAGTTCCTGTTTTCCATTTTTTCTGCCATAATAAATCCATCTCCTGGATATAAAACATGACTGTGTAAGTCAGGTTTATCTGTTGCTTTCCTTGTAAATAATATAGAGGATTAGCAAAGTTAAGCAATCACAATTAAGCAAATGTGGAGCACCAAATGAACACTAATTAGAATAGACTCTGAATTCATCAAGCCACTTAGCCAACAACATCAATGTAAACAAAGTCATTAGCACACTTATGCAAAGGGCACGGTAAAGTTGATTCACGTCATTTGCACCTTGCCAAGTCTTGATTAGCTCAATCAGCCTACAGGAGCCAGGGGCCCCAAGGTCACAGTCATGCATTCTTTGTCACAAGATCCATTAACAGGCCAATAAGCCATTTATGAATTTGAAATGAAGAAAGGGAAGGATTCTAATCAGCGGGTGATTAGGAAATGCTGCAAACGGCACAGTAGGATGTTTTGGGTTGTGCTGTGATAATTATCTCTGATCCACTGCTCATTTGTGTTCAAAGACTCTATGAGGCTTTAAAAGTTAGACAGTTTGTAATGTGTGATAATGTTTCAAAAGACACAAATCAAAAATCACATCATGCTTATTTGTATTCCTGTTAACAGACAATAAGAACACTGACAGCTTAATAAATAGGAAGGGAAAGGATTTCACTAATTCCAACAGCTGACTGGTGTGTGTTTGATGAACCTTTCACACTTTGTCAGTAATAATGCTGAAGTACAGTTTGGTGTTTTTTACCGACTGAAATTCATGAAATTCCACCTTTTATGCAGTTGGATCGATCTACTTGCTGTAAATGTTGACCTCTGATAGAGCTGGGCAGTCTGATGATCTTATATCATGGATGAGCTTAATTTGTCACATGATCTGCTTTTCAGGTGAATCAAACTGATTGTGTAATTATCAAATAAGTGCTGTCCAAACTTTTCTTCTCTACTGATATTAATTGGACTGAGTACCAGTAGAATTACACCATCTGCCCATCTGACCATCATGGGATCTAGAGCCTTAAGCCCACAAGACATCTGCAATACTGACTCTCTCACAACCTTCAAATCCCGACTCAAAACACATCTTTTTAAACTAGCTGAACCATGTCACGGTTTTCGTTTCCTGTTTTATTTTGTTAATAGACTTCCTTGTCTGTCCTTATCTGTCTTACTTCCTGCCTGTTATTTCCCTGTCATCTGTTTCACCTGTGTTTTGTTATCCTTGTTGTCTGCCTTGCCTCACCCACTCACCTGCAGTTTCCCTCCTTCTGGCCTTGTTTCCACCCACACTCACCCTCTCTTTGTCCCTTGTCAGTTCGTCTCCCATCTCATATGCTCCCTACATGTCGGCTCCAAGCCCTCCTGTCTTTGTGCTCCTGTGTTTCCTTGTGTTCCCTTTTTTAAGTTTTTTGAATTTTACCTTCAGTTACTATTTGCATCTGAAGTCTGCGTCTGGGTTCTCCCTTTTACATCCATGACACCTACGCTGGTTACACTCAAGTCAACACTCCCTTGGTTTTTTTATCAATATTTTGCATTGGTTTTTTTTAATTCTGTTGCACTATTTCTTTTATATTATGATGTGTGATGCACTGCTATTTGTTTCTTAACTTGGTCTTGTAAGGTGACCTTGAGTGCTTTGAAAGGCGCCTATAAATACAATGCAGTATATTATTAGTATTAATATTAGTATTATTAGAATTTGTATTGGAATTGTTTCTTCTAGTTATTGTCTAAATATTGCAATAATATGCTCCCTAAATGATGCAAAAATGCATAGTTTTTAGTCAAATGACAACAAAAGATGCAACCACACTACAGTCTAAGCCCTCCAGAAACCCAAGGAAAACAGGGAATACTGATTCAGATCATAGATCGCAATTCAAAAGATCATCATATGACCTTTTGGCCAGATTGCCTAGTCCTACATCTAGACTATTTGTGCACGGATGTGTGTGTGCAATGTCCATCTTAACTCAGACAAATCACGTTATTTTCCCTTAGCGTCTCATCCTTATCAGCCTTTGTGACATGAACAGAGTTCATGTTGCCCTGACAAATGACTGTTATGTCTACATTTAGTCTTACTCATCAAATTGCTTTATCTTTATCCTTGCCACAAAGAGAGCACAATTATTTTCTCAGAAAGAAATTGCAAAGCAAAGCTTTTTTGTTGTTGTTTTTTTGGAACATATCATGTTTTGTTGGTTACATTCCTCATCCTTGCCTTATTGATTATCATGCTTTTTTGTCTGTTACCACAAGCAGCTGCTAATCTGTAAAACAGCAACGTGGAAAAGCGTGTATCATATTGTCTGCATATGAAATCTAAATATGCAGCCTACCTTTAGTTTTTACCGACAGAGCACATTTCTGCGTCTTTTTCGGCCACTGACGTGTTTTCGTTTAATGTAATTGTTTTGTGATCTGCAGTCAGTTTGGACTAATTTTTAATGAAATGGGCTTCACAGTTTCACAGATGTGATTGCTAAGTTGTGAAAGAAAATGCTGTAACAACTAGTGACAAACAGAACAGATGTTGTGAACATGTTTGTGATTCAAGCAGTTCCTGAAAAAGGAAGTGTGCTTCTTTTCATCTCTCATATTGCTATGGAACTCCTTACTGTGTATTTCTGTCTTTATATTCCTATATCTAGTCCACTTCCTCCTTTTCTGTGACATTAAGGTGCATGTATTTTTGGTTCTCTTTATTCCTTCCACGTTCACTTTTATGAGATTTCACCTCTAATGTAGGACACTGTACCTCTGCTAAGCAGTATTGAATCAGACTATAGATTAAGATCACTTTATTGAGTGAGCTTTTTGTATCATTTCAGATAAGACATGGATGCACACCCCAGAGGCTCTGGCCAAGCATTACATAGCCTACAATGCCAAGGTATGTATCACATAAAGGATGAGCTGAGAGGCTTTGCTGAGCTGTTTTTTTTTTTCCTTTTTTTTCTACTAAACCTATACTTTGTTTGCTTTGTACAAATCAGCTGGTAATGTGCATTTTCCTCTTGGTTCAGTTTGATTAGAGATGATAAGAATAATCAAAGTGCAAAATGCCTCACCCAAATCCACATGAGACTGCTTGGGTGTTTCTCAAAGTCAGTCCTTTAAGGCTTCATTTACATAATGCTACGGCATCAGATTTTGCTGGAGTATTTGGAGAATTTTCAGGCATGCTTCTGTGGATCTTCTGTGCTGTTTAATTACCCACAATCCTATGCGTGAGTCTTTTAAAAATGCCGTTAAATGAAAAAGAGCAGAGAGCCACAAGTACAACCTCCATTAAAGAAGGAGAATAAAGAGTATATAAAGAGAATACAAAGAGTCAATCACTTTACCAGTGCAAATATAAGTAGGCTCTTATTAGGAACAGCAAATTTATGTATGCTATGTAGTGCATTTCATACAAAAAATGGACTGTGGAAAAAACATGGAATGTGGGTCCACGGGCTACACTTAGTCTTTTCCACTTTGGCTGTCGGCGAAGTGGACTATTTTGCTGCCAAGGTGTCGTAGTACTCCAACGGGGTGACCCTCACAACCGGTGGGGGTACCGAGGTCCCCAAAGGTCACGGAGCACGAGAGCCCCTCTCTGGTCATCTTGTGGGTTCACGTTGTCAGATCGAGCCACTGTCCGGACCCCCCAAATCCCCTCATCAGGTCCCAGGCCAGATTCCTGCCGATGGACGTAGACCATGGAATCTTCCTGGCAGTGGATAGAGATAATGATAACTTCCTGTCAGTGGCATTTTGTGCCCTTGGTACACCGGCCATTCTGGCTTCCTGCTGGTGGACACAAGGTACTGGCACCTCGTTAAATTTTGATATCGCTCTATCCTATGCTCCTGCTGGTGGACACCAGGCGGCGACACTGAAATTACGATGCCACTCTGGCTTCCTGCCAGTGGACACCAAGCAGTTTATCTTCCTGCCAGTGGACCCCATTCCCACCCCACCAATGAGTCCAGCCCCTCAACGGGCACTCATTCCTGTGAGTGCCCGTGTCCACCGCCTTGAAGATTTCCTTCCAGCTGGTGCACACAGTTCCCTTAACCCACCCACCATATTGTGAGCTCTGCCCTGAAATCACACAGCTTATAGACACAAATGTGTACCTATTTATGACTATTTGTTATGTGTGAGTTTTATTAGATTTTTTAATGTAATTGTTTTTAGATTGTTGTTGTTTTAGTTTAAATAAAATGCATTTACCACCAGAAATATAAAAATATAAAAATACAACATCAAAAATATATTAAAGTTTAAATCACATCAATTTGATAAATAAAAAATACACTGTAGAAAATGTATGTCCTATGTCCTCCTATGTCAATGAGGAGGATGTGTAGGAGTCTCCTCCCTCCACATAGGGGATCTTTGTCTCCTCCTCACTTATTGAGGAAGAGGAGAGTCAACAAATAGCTCTGTGTGGCGTCGTCCTCTTAACTCCAGAGGACGTGCTGGGCTCTTCATCCTCACTGCCCATTATTACTATGTCATATCACAGCACACATCTTATCAGACACCAAACAGTGTTTACATGGATGACTGGTAGACCCAGTTGTGGCCTGAGGATGTCGCTCTCCAAACCTCTGCATCCGTGAGATTCACAAGCACCTGGCCTGTGACCGAAGAGGCAGCTCCACTAAACTGCCATGTACCCATAGGAGAGGAATCTGGTGTCTTGGGAGAATTATTCTAGTTTGTCTAAAATAAAAGGCACACACCATGAATTGGGGTGTCATGTTGTGATGTCATGATATTTTAAGAGAGAAAGTGGAAGGACACTCACCCAGCAGCTGTGGAATCTTGGCCATGGCTGCATCCAGACAGGCTCTGAGATCAGCACAGGGAGGAATTTGGCTTATTTTTTGCCTCTTAGTGGACATCTAATGCACCACAACTTCTTGCTTTATAGACCTTATTGCCATCTGCATCTCACATTGTATTGATGTCATCTGCCTCTGTGTGAGGACCTGGGCGGAGCAGAAATGAAGTAGCAAATAAAAGTGTGGCCATTGTTCAGATAAAAATGGGCCCTCGTGGACTTTGCTGCACTGCGGGTTCAACTGCTGGGGAGAGAAAAAAGACACAATAAGTTAATCTACAGTCACATTACTGACCAAAATCAGACATCTAACTGTAATGACAAATTCACTCACCCACGGATGTGTGGGGCATCATCTAAAAATATCTAATTGGACAGCCGGGCATGAGACTGCTGCATGTACAGCAGGAACATTTTGAACTTGGACCTTGCATTCTCCCTCATCTTGGATGTGGGCTTAACCCCCTCGTAGTATTCTCATATTATTCATATGATGTCAGGTACTCCTCTGTAATGATACATCATTTATCATGAGTAGTATGGACCCACCTGGAATAACGGCTGTCCTATAGCAACACTTTTGAGATACCAATCATGTAATAAATATATTCTTACCCATGGATGGGGGCAAAGTGATTAGCCTTTTTTTGTTGCCCCTCCTGCGGCCAATGCTCCATGTTTTGAATTCTTTCTCTGGCTGCTTCTTCCCCTTACGACTTCTTACTGGGAGTGGCTGGAGGAGCCTGAGCCGAATAACAATAATTCACATTTTAAGCAAAGGAAAAATGCATTAATAGTTTGAGAAACAAGCAGAGTAAAAAAGTGGCAGCCATTTTGTGCTGTCGTTGTAATCCAAACAGCCAAAACAATTAAAAAACACCCTTTACTTGCATCAAAAGTACTTACTCAAATGATACATACACCCTTTCCGACCAACAATTCACAATAATTCACAGTTTAAGCAACAGAAAAGTGCAAAAAAGTTAAGAGAGTCTTATACTTGACCTCTGAGGATTTAGGGGAAAACAGCCAAAAGAGTTTTAAAAAACTCAAAAAATCCGACAGCAGCACGTTTCTTTTCTTTTAACACAAACATTCCAACCAACTGTCACTTCTTAAGCATTTTGAGGCATGAAAGCAATAGAAAAGTAGAGAAAAAGAGACAAAGAGGCTTACCTGTTCAGTCAGTGGTCAGAAGAAAACAAAAGTCCCCTCTGGGGCCATGCAGAGAGCTCATGCAAGGACCTCTCAGTCAATCACTGTGAAGCCAGGAGTGTGATCAGCTGAGCCTATGCCCAGATCATATACTGAGTGGGAGCCACAAAATGAGATATTCCCTTCTCAATGTTCCAGGGTCAAAGTCCCAATGAAAAAAAAAAACATCCAGAGTACCTATTCAAATCAATTCAGAGTGGTGCTCCTAAGTGGTTTCTGGGAGGATTTAGGCCATGGTACCTAACCTAAATCATCCACCGCAAGAAAAGACCATGTCCCCCAGATGCCAGTGGACGTCTCTGACTCTGGAGTGTTAACGTTTTCTTGACCCACCCCCTTATCTTTTTCCAAGGGAAAATGCCCACCAGGAGGAATTTTGGCTAGTGGTGTACCAGGGGCATGGAACTCGTGTGTCTGCCAGCAGAAACTTGAAGTAAAAATTTGCGCACACGCTCCTAAGTGGTTTCTTAAGTTAACCATCAAAACTTACACCGCTGGGGGCAATTTTATCTCCAGGGCCACCAGTCTGATGGGTCTGCAGACAAACCTGTGGTGATCGGGGAAAAATCTTGGCTGTGATTTTTAGGACCTTCAATGGGCCTCGGAAGGGGAACATCATTTCAACTTATCTTCTAAAGTGGAAGTTAGGGTGAATGGGGCTTCCTGGTGGTGGACGCAGCCTGGGCACTGATTCCCTAAGGCAGTAGAGTGCAATAAGAATTAAGAGTTTAATCGTAGGCACATGAAAAGAGATTTTTTTTAAACTTGATTTAAAAATGTCTACATTTAGCAAAAAGCTAAGTTTGTCCCTGCTTCACCTTTATTACTGCCCTTGTAAATGTATTTATTAGTATTCTACTGAATCCTACTGTCAGTGTACTAATAATGTGTAATAATTAGCCTCATATCAGCTTTAGTTAGTGTTAGTGTAGCTACTTGTTATTATGATCTTCACATATGTCATGTCTATCTGTTATTAACTGTGTCAAATATATGTGTTACTGAACCTCAGAATTTGGGATGTTATCTTATTCTTACTCTCACTAGTGTTGTTAATTGAGCCACACATGTCAACCCCATGAAGTCATATAGCAGGTTAAAGGTTCAGATACTACACTAGACTATTCCAATTATGGATGTATTGATCAGTAGGAAGAACTCCTGCCTTGATTATGAAGGAAGCGACTACCAAGGAAGGACTTTCGGAAACAGCTTTTGACTTTGGTCCATTGTTACAGGCTGTATCCCCTTAGTGTGTTCATAGGGGAGACTTCTCCTTGTTGAAGTTTTACTGATGTTTCTCCTCTCTTGATTAGCTTTTTTCCTAAATGACAGTGTGTGCCTGTTTATTTATAGTCACTCATGCTTTTGTCAGAATCAGCCAGAAGTCCTCATTCTGACATGGGAGTAGCTTGAAATCACATGGCACGTTTCTGTTTGACTGGAAACATGGCTTGGTACAAAACACTTTCTTAAAAGCGTTTTCAAATATCCAACAGGGAAGGACTATATCACTTGAGGAGTGCTTCCCTGTCACACTGGTTTTTCTGCTTCACTTTGACATTTTTTGAGTGTTTCTCTGATGAGGCACAGAATCTGTCAGCCTACATCCTGTACATTTTGCAGTGAACCAAGGTGGAGCTCCAAACCAGCACAATCCTTGGCTGCCGATGCTCCCTTGCAACATGTGGCAAAGAAAGAGCAGGCGGAAGACACATCTCTAAATATCAAAGCATATTGTCAGCTCCCATACTGTCTGGATAGTGTCAGCTTTCACTGATGAGTTGCCTGTCTGACTAAATTTGCTGAGATCTGACTATATGACTCATGAGTGTAAGACTTGGAGGGAATGAGACAGCTAAAGTGCTGAGACGGTGGTAAGTTTCCTCTGTCTTGTTAAAACACAAAAATGCTGAAGCTCACTTTGCAATTTTCAGTGAATATTCCAGTTAGTTGTGTAGGATGGATGTTTCAACTCAGAGAAAAAAATTCACTTATTTGATTTGTTAATTCAACAAGGATCCACATATATTTCCTACCTTGAACCATTTTAGCACCTTTTTTAAATATTTTGTCCCTCCAGTGTTTCCAGGTTGCGGATTACTAGATACTATGTTAAAAATGTGCTAAGTAATGTAACTACTAATTACTATTAAGTTATTACATTTTATTACTTTTTGATGATGTTTCTATTCTATTTTTTCCTGATTAACTATAACTGTTAATACTCTAAATAATTATATGTATTCTCCATTACATGGAAGTGGTTACTCTTAAGCAAGAGTTACTCTTTTATTGAGCTTTACAATAAAACTGAACACTGAATGTGATAAACTAAACACAAATACACAGTACAGCAACTGACAACCCATCACTGGGGTCAAATTATCCACTGTCACCGAACAATCAGAGAACGCATTAACCAGCAAAATAAAATGTCTATACTTACGTATTTCCAGACCAAATCACATTTGTTTAAGAAGCCAGTAGCTGAGGGAAATGGAAGACCTCATATCTATTTGTTGCCTTGATGAGAGCAAGACAAACTCATGATGTAAAGGATTCTGGGAATCAAACAAGATGAGCTGAGCTTTTGGAGTGGCTCTGACATGATACGAGTGGCAAAGATCATCTAAGTTCACACTGATAAAATGTGTTTTATCAAATCTGTGGTTTGTAAAAAACATTAACACAGTCTCAATTCAAAAAATACAGACCGTTTTCAGCAAGCAACAGTCAACATTAAAAGTTCAGATCTCCTTCAGGTTCTCTGGTTCTCCCACTATCTAAAACATGTATGTTAGGTTATTTCTCCAGACACTGCCCATAACCAAGGTTGGTTCCCAGGTGTTGCTCAGGGGCCACTGCTCCTAATGAGCTAGGATGAAGCAAATGCAGAGGGGACAATAAGGTGAATTTAAGATTAAAGTCATATTTATTTATTTTTTTAGAAAAAAAAAAAAACATTACATAATAATATTGCAAGAATAAAAAGAAAATACTAAGCATTGATCTTATTCATTCATAGTAATGTTTTTGTCCTCACCATGGTGAATATTTTACTTTACTTTTACTGAGATTTCTGACATCATGTAAATTGCACACCTCCTGTTGCACACTTTTTAAAATCAGAGACCATTCATCTTTGAATTTTTGTGAATGTTTCATTCTTCTATTTGAGTGTGCACAGTCCTCTCCTCCACTGTGGGGAATGAAGGGCAGGGGTGGCTGTGTTTTTTTCTGCTGCATGCACTGGTTGATGGATGAGGCTCCAAGCTTGGTTTACCTTATGAAACCTCCCCAGTCGCCGCCCAGAATGCACTGGTCAGGAACAAGTACCTCTCCATTCTATTCTGGGCGCCTGTCAGTGGTGCTCTCAGACATGTCCTTAGTGTATAGAGTACATTAGTCACACCGGTGCAGAGCACTGACACTAAAACCTGTTTTCTGCATCTATTGATCATCTGTTCTGTTTCCTCTTTCAAATTATGTTTGGAAAAACTGAAAAGAAGCTGATTACATGTCACATTATTTGAAAGCCTTTTTTATTCTTTCTTGGTACTGTGAGTTGGAATGGCATATTATATTAGGTCTGGGCCAAAAATGTTATCATGATAAGCATTTTCAATCAGTCTTTATTGATAATTATCATAATAAATGTCAAATCATTGTTTATTTCCCGTTCAAAGACTGATTTTTGGTTGTGATTGAAAGTTCGAGAAACTGGATAGTTGGTTTTAAATTATTCATAAAAGACATAACAAGATGAAAACAAACCTGTAGTCTCTGATTATAGTTTTCCTTATTCATAAATCTATAAATCTATGTAAATAGATGAAAACGACATAAATCTTTTATGTCGTTTTCATTCATTATTTCTGGTTTTGAACTGTTCTTTATGATCAAAACACAACACCTTTACAAGGAGCAGAACATTTTACAAATCTAGAGGGAGAACATTCATATTATAATGACAAAATGTTTGTTCAACATCAAAATATACACGAATGAAATTAAGTAAAACAACAAAACATCAAAACATTTGGAAGTGTTGGAGAGTGTAGGAGAAGAAGAATTAACTCTGTGTTAACCACTCTTGTAACTTGTATCTCTTATCCATTGTCTTACTCTGCATGGTGCGTGTCTGATTGTTTTAAGCATCGTAAAATTGTGTTTTATATCAGTTTCTTGCATTGTTATATTTTTGCCTGGTATGTATTGCCTGGTACTCACTCCTTTAGAATTTTAACCTGTTCTGTCTCTGTGCTAACTTTGAATGTCATTTTGTTGTTTTACTGGCTAATTTAACATCTGGCCAAGGGACAACAGTTGAAAACTAGCCGTTTGGCTAACACTGACACATTTACAGCATTGTTATTTGGTGTACACTGTCCCTGAATAAATCAACAAATAAACAAGAATTTATATCATGATAAACATAATCACAATCTAAAAATATATCACAATAATAATAATTATCGTTGTATTGTCCAGCTCCGTACTATATACGTCACATCTTTTCTGTATGCCATTTAAAAGCTGACCCACTGCAAATCTTACTTCTGGGAGTTTTATTTTTTTTCTTATAAAATTGTGACCTAATAACAAGTTAAAACAGTGGTTTGCATAATCTTCCCATAGTAGAACAAGCAAAGCTCTAGTTTTAAGGACTATTATGTTCTTTCAGTGGTTACAATTTGTGGGCTTCTTTTAGTAGGTCTCTTTTGTACTGAACACAGTGAAATACTAAGAGGTTCTTTTCTTTTATATGGCCAAGACACATGCAAGACAAACAATCACACATAGTCTATATATTATTCCATGTAGAGTGAATGTCTGGATAGTTGTGTGCAAGCCAAGCTCCACTGGTCTCTCATAAAGCCAGGTCATGGAGTTTTTCCACACAGATCTCATTGTAGAAAAAAGATGAGCCAGGTCTGCGTGAGCTGTGTGGTGTGTTCCAGAGGGAGGCCTTGTTATTTTGCTTTTCACAACCTTTAAGGGGCTGACATCAGTGTTTATGAAGTCTGATTTTGGAACTGGCTCCACACATTAAGCTCAGGAGGCACTGAAGCAGTGTGTGACTGGAACAATTACTGCCGCTCCTGCCAGATGGAAAGGCTCAAAGGTTAATGGCTCCATCTGTTGGAGAACAGCAGAAGTGCTTTGCCGGTCTGTTTGTGTCTGTATGATTTTACATCTGTATAAATGCAATTCCTTACATGGATAAAATTGCATTACAACATTATGTCGTTTTGCATTAGTGTCTCTGAGGGATGAATAATGTGATATAAACACTATTTTCATTTAGTTCGTCTTAGTGTACTACAAGATGACAGTCACTCAAGTGTCTCACGTAATTGATAGGCTATTGTACCGGTATAAAATATAGTGTTGTAGTCAAGTCCACCTAAACCCAGACCAAGTGATGTCCAAAACCAGTATATCAAGACCAAGGAAAGACCAAGACTTTGAAGGGTGGAGACCAGTCAAGACCAAGACCAGATCAGTTATACATCAAGCGGTTATGGCCATAAATACAAGAGAGATAGGAAATATCATTTACAAAGTGTAGCACTAGTTGTTACCAAAGTCATCACCATCTTAGTAGGAGACAATTATGTGCTGAAACCAATATAAATAAGCTTCACAGCAGAAGATTATTCATTAATAGGACAATTATGAGACTATCAGTGGTTTTGACAGAACTTGCATGAAGAGTGATAAACAGATACAAACATGTTAATCAACATAACATTAATTTTAAAATGTTAAATTAATTGACAAAATTTGGAATTTTATAATTAATTTACAAAATTAATTTAGATTCCTGGGTTTATTTTATAGCAGCCACACATTGAAATACCATTTTTGACGAGCCCCTAGTAAGATGCCAGCACTATGGTAATGTCTTACATGAGTATATTTCCTGTCTCTCTTTTTATATCTATGATTATGGTCTGCAATGGCTTACATTACCTTTTTGTATGATTCCTAAGTGCTGATGAAAGTTTGACCCCAGTCATGTCAAGCGTTGCCTTGTAGAATGAACGAATATTACAGAATGTTACAGATGAACTCTTTGAGATATCAGCCAAGTCATCTGTAGTAAAAGTAAACCACAAACAGCCACAGCTTCGTCTCCAAATAATTCAAATTGGACATGAAGCAGGAGACAGGAAGTGAACCTGGCCTTTAGTCTGGCCTTGCCGGACTAATTTTTATATGAGAATTAGTCTGGGCCCTCTAAGTTCATTTTTGATTTCTGAGCCTGATTTTCAGCAGGCTCAGACAAAAATGTCTCTGGATGCACTTAGACAGACCTACAACCAATCACAGCAATGATCATGATGGTCATCGTCAAGCCAATGGTGGACAGGCAGCAGTCACAGGTGGAAGGTTGGCATTGAATGTGGAAATCAGTTTGAATGTGAACAGTGCCGGACTGATCTGCCAGAGTAAACTCTCAGACAGATGCGGCCACCATTTCATATCATTGGCGAAGCGTAAGCCGCACCATCTTCGTGTATATAGGATGTTTTATTTGTGAACATGATTACTGTGATTTGATGTAAAATCAGTCAGACAATGCACTGGCAGTTTAGTGATATATCTGCAGCTGTGGTCTTGAACCGAGTCCCCCAAGACTGAATAGAAATAATATTGATCCCCAGACGAGACCGACACCCTCAAAAAGTGGGGTGTTGGTGCATTTTCAATAAATGCACCAATAAGTAGATAAATAAATAATGTGATTTAGAAAATAATAGTTTACAGTACCTATTTAATTGAAGCATACATAATTACATAATATTTCTCATCCTTTTTGTGTTGTTTAATGCAGCAATAATGATTATGTATAGCGCATTGTACATTTTTGTTGTTATTATTGAATGACAGTTGCATTTTTGCTCTTTTTCAGTTCCTTGGAAACACAGAGGTTGAGGCCCCGAAAGGCACAGAAGTTGTAAAGGATGCAGTGAGAAAACTGAAGGTAAAGCCAGACTTCATAAGCTGTAGCCTGAAGGATAGAGGATAGTGTTCTTAAGCTCTGGGTTTGGATAGCAGACTCAGTGCGGGTGGGGTGTAAGTGAATGACAAATGCTCCCCTCCCTCTTAGCTCACCCAAAGGTGCCCTTGGAGTTTTTCAGCTCCTCATAGTGGATGTGTGTAAATGCTGGACAGCTCTGCAGTCTGGTCTCCTCAGGTAGATATAAAATTCATTTAAACAGGTATTTATCTGCCATGAAAGCTGCTGTTTGAGACACTGAGCTGAGTCCTCTAATGACTGTGGCCTTTAAAATACCAACATACCATTTTATAGTGTGCCTTCTCTTAATACACCAACTTAGTAATAAGTGATTCAACTTCCTTGTCATTGCTTCCTCATATTACTCACAGTAGATGATAAATGCCATATTGGGAAGTATTGTGATTTCTTGAAACATAATCCCTTTTGCAAAGATAATCTGTTACTATTCATACCACTCATTTAAAGACCAGTGCACCATACAAATATTGGTAATTAAACAGTGAAGGATAACTGTGTTATCTTGCTAGGTTAATTCTCCTTCTTTGATGGTAACTCTGGCAACCAAAGCTTTTCATACATTACTGCCACCTAACTATGGATGTATTTTCTTGCACCAAATGCATTACTGCAATGCATCGTGGGGGATATACATACCTGGAGTGACCATTGTTGTTGACTCGCTTCCGAGGGTTGATCTCACCAAGTTCATTTCCGTTTTTCAGAAAATTGGAATGACACTTAAGATGGCAGTGGGACTTTATGATGGCAACTTGAACCACTATTGGAACACAGCGTGTATGTAGGTCCTTAAACTCGTGGTATGCACTCAGGATTTAACCCATTTTGCCACTTCCACTTCCATTGACAGCATATCGAAATCGTTTTTATTTTTTTGTCCTTGTGTGATTGGATGATTTAAAAATAATTTTCCCTCCAATCACCCACCACCACTGGGTTGAAGTACATGACAAATTAATATATAGCCTATCATAAATAGCTTACAGACCTACAGTATGTTTATTTCTTTTACTACAAACTACTAATACTTACTACAAATAAACAAAAAAATCTGTTTCCAGATGTGGTTGATAGCTCTGGCCACAGGACACAGTTAAACTTCATTTCCCCACTGAAGGATACTTAATCTTTTAAAGACTCATACCCCTCTGTATTAATGATGTTTAACCAAACAAGCAGTACATGAGCAACTTATTCTGTGCCTTTAAACATGGGAACAACCCATAGCTCTCTACTTTCTCACAGCTTCTTGGTACTGTGGCTGTGATCGCTGCCTGCTGGCCTCTCGTCTGTCTTCTGCTGCCAAGAGCTGAATGTGTGAGGCCACTTGTAGGGGAGGCTTGTTTTCCCAAACCCATACCTCCATTGTTACATTACATCTGATCTCCAAAGCCTGTTTGGGGAGCAAGATTTAATGGTTACATCCCAGATACAATCATCTGGCAGTTAGCATAGGCTCAGTTATCTTCCCAAAGATTGTGTGTGGATATTATAAATGTGTGGAGATTATTTTTTTGTATCTAATCTCACTGTTACACACACTTACTGTACAGTCATATTCATATCTTCAGGCCCTAAAGAGTAAAAGTCTTAAATTATAGAAGCTGAACTCAAGGCCTTGGCAGGTTTTGATTATAGCTGAATATATCATTTATACTTTAAGTCAGTGAGTGTTAAAGGTGCTGCTCCAGAATCTTATACACACAACAAACTTCGAGTGCTCCCAGAGGTGTCAAGCCTGAAGTCAGGCAAGGTGTGTATAAGATCCTGG